>JAGFMF010011410.1:734138-772202 GCA_019455555.1 Galemys pyrenaicus
GGTCTGCTACGCAATGTGGGTCCCCCCCCCCCCCCCCGGCCGGCAGCAGGGATCGAACTCGTGCTGCAGTGGCTGCGGTCTGCTTCATAGTGCGTTGCTTAACCCACTGCGCCACCAGGGAGGGCCCAGATCAATGTATTTTTTAATCAAAGTTTATTCCCTATATTTTATACACACATATATATATTTAAGTGCATTATATATAATTTTTTAAAAGTGTATTAAGTGTGACTTTCAATGCATTCCCCCTTCTAACCAATGGTTCTAGTGAATGCCTCAAACGCTGACATATCAGGGTGTCCCTGGTGGCACAAGGGGTTAAGTCTCACACTGTGAAGCTATTGGCAGTAGCATGAGTTTGATCCCTGCCCAGGGAGTTAACCCACATATGGCCCAGCAGACCTCTCCTGTGTCACCCACTGCTCCCCTCAGCAGTGTATTTCAGTAGATCCGCTTGTTCTGCCCCCCCATTCTGTCGTTGTTGAATCCTCGTACCCCCTGCATCTCTGGCCTGCACCCCAGGTCTTGTATGCATAAATAAATAAAAAAATAAATCTTAAAAAAAAAAGTTGGCATATCACATGTTTGGTCAATCTGTTCCTTTCTCTGTCAGGGGCCCCTCATACAAACACACACAAAATCTATATTACAAGCAATAGAGGCCTTTAAAAATAATACTGAGTTTTTTTCCATAAAATTATTGTAGACAATTTTGATTCTAAAGGAAGGTTTAAAAACAAGTACTATCCATAATTCAAACTTTCAGAGATATTGCTCTTAAAAATAAAACATGCTTTGTACAAGAATAATGTGACCAAAATGATTTTTAGGAGAAATAATCTGTACCATTACTCCAAACAGATTAAGATATTTTCATATGAAAAGGAATTTTTACTTTGTACTTGCTCTAATATCATTATTCTTAAGTTTAAATGCTATCAATAGTAAAAGAGCTTGAACCTAAAAGTAGAAAATGAGAACCTCAAAATTCTAAATGGCTCTTACACCAAAAGGCAAGTAAATTTAAGCCTTAGTACACAACAAGACTATCTGTTTTGATGGTTCACATTTGGGATACATTACAAATTCATTTACATGTTCTTTCCCTGAGTTTTTATGAAAATGCCTCAGCAAAAATCTCCAGTAGAACAGTATTAATAAGCACAGAACTCAGCAGCATTTTATGAACACTATATGTAAATTTTAGTAATGTGATGCTTCAAAGACCTCAAAAGGCCAAGGAAACATGCCTCCTAAAAGTGTTTAACCCATTTCTTTCAGATTAGATCAATCAAACTAACTCAGAGTCAAGGACATTCTATAAAATAGTCTCCTTAAAAGTGTCAATGTCATGAAAAACAAAGGAAAGCTGAGGGACTCTATCAAATAAAGGAATTGACAACTAGATGTAATACAGGATCGTAGATTAAATCCTAGATCAGAAGAAAAGCTTACAATAAAGTGCTGACAAATATTCTCTCTGACCAAACTTTAGTTAGGCTCCTCTGAGCCCATTCTTGGGCACATTCTCCAAGAGCCCAGTGAGCAAGAATCATAAATCAATCAGAGAAAGACTCCCTCAGTATCTGATCACACTTAATAACTGATCGAAATTCTTTTTTGAAAGATTTATTTATTTATGCATACAAGAGCTGGAGTACAGGCCAGAGATACAGAAGGTGAGAGGATTCATCAGAGATAGAGTGGGGAACAGATCAGGTAGATCAACTGAAATACACTGCTGAGGGGAGCAGCGGGCAAGGCAGGAGAGGTCTGCTGCGCCATGTGGGTCCCCACCCTGGCCAGGGATAGAACTTGTGCTGCTGTGTGCCATGGATGCTTCACAGTGCAGTGCTCAACCCCCTGTGCAACCCGGGTGGCCCTAACTGACCAAAATTCGTACTCCCCACTATCCCCCCCAGAGATGACTGATCACTAATACCCTGAATACCTGCAGCAAGAACCCCATGCTCAGTTTAGCTAAAATCCTCCCCTTACTACTGGTGCTTCTTAGGAATTTTCCATCCATTACCACTGCCTCAAACCTGGCTCCTCGGCTATAAATCCTCACTTTTCGTTGTGGTATTTGGAAATGAGCCCAGTTCTATACAGATAGTGTCTTTTCTTCTATTTCAACAGCTCCTGAGTAAAATCTGGTTTTGCTCCTTTAACTACCATCAGACTCTGGTTTATCTCTGACAGTACAATAAAGTATATGAAGCAAAACCCAAAGATGGTTTGTGTAAGAGTATGGTAAGAATTTCCTGATTTTTGAGGATTGTAATATGATTTTATAGAACAGCAGTTAGTAAACTCTCTCTGTAACAGGGTAAGATAGTAAATATTTTAGGCACAGAAGACGAAATATAGTCTCTATGGCATATTCTTTTTTGTTTTTGCTATTTACAACCCTTTAAAAATGTAAAAATCAGGGCCTCCCTGGTGGCGCAGTGGGTTAAGCAACGCACTATGAAGCAGACCGCAGCCACTGCAACAGGAGTTCGATCCCTGACTCTGACCAGGGAGGGGACCCACATGGCACAGCAGACCTCTCCTGCCTTGCCCGCTGCTCCCCGCTGCAGTGTGTTTCAGTTAGTCTGCCTGTTCTGCTCCCCGCTATCTCTGGTGAATTCTCTCACCTCCCTGGACTCTGGCCTATACCCCAGCTCTTGAATGGATAAATTAATAAATCTTTTTTTTAAAAAATGTAAAAACCAGTTATAGCTTAAAAGATTCATAATAACAGGCTAAGGGCTATAACTAGCCCACAAACCATAGTTTGCCAGGCCCTGATCTAGAGGTTGTCCTTGACCTTAGGGAAATATGCAATGAAGCACATAAGGATAAAGGGTCATGATGTCTGCAACGTATTTTCAAATGATTCAGCAAAAATAATAATGGCAGCATATGTGAGAAATAAAACACATAACAAAATGCCCACAACTGATAAATCTAGGTGAAAAGTGAAGGGAGTTCCACTGTACTAAGCTGGTAACTTTCAAATTTTTTTTTTTCAACATAAAAGGTTAATACATAGAAAGGGGGTCCCTGGGGACTTATACCCAAAAGCCTCTAAAGGCAGGCACAGAGCACAGCTCAGGTGGCTCAGGTAGGAGAGAGTGAAAGTTCCATCATCAAGCTCATCCCAGTACCTACCCATGGGTCCAAAGGTATCGAGCTTCTCCTGTCATCACCAGCAAACTCCGACGAGGCAACATAACTTGCACTGTGACACCATCGGGATGCTTAAAATCCATGACAATCTTGAAGGAAAAAAAGGACTAAGATTAATCCAAAATGTCAAATACCCAAGGACAAGAATGATTCATTGATTCTGGCCATCTTTCTGTATTAATAGAGATCACAACATGATAACATTTATAGACAAACATAGCACAGTGGTTCCTAAACTTGAGAGTACATAAAAATCAACTGAAGAACTAAAAAACATACTTCTTCGAAAGAGATTCAGATCCAGTAAGTCTACAATGAAGCTCAGAAATTTGCATTTCCAACAATCCCCATACTAAACTATAATGAAGTTGGTCTGAGGATCATATATTTAAAACACCAATATAGAGGTAAAATGCAAGGAATTTGGAGCTGAAGCTTTCATATCCTCTTCCATTTACTAGCCATGTATCCAGCATAAGCCATTTAAACTCTCCATGCCTTAGTTTCCTCCATGCTTACAAATAACTACATTAATTAAATATATAATGGATATAAATCACAGAATCTTGTACATCATGAATGCAAAAAAAGGAGTAGTTATTATAATTCACAGAATATTATTAATAAATAACCTAAGAAGAAATAACTATTAATGCAAATTCATATATTATTCATTTTGCCTTTAAAGTCATATAACATTTTATGAAGCTGATTAAGAGATAAATCAAAAAACACAGGATCATTTTCAGAAAATCTTCTACATTGTGCTCAAATATTCTGAGTAATAACTTATAAAGATACAATACTCATCAAAATGTTTTTTGCCCTCAGGAACCCAAACACCAAGAGTTCAGTCTAAATACAGCAACAGATGACTCTGAATTCAAAAGGCATGCTATGCAACAGGGCTGAAAAATATTTTTTTAAGTGAACAAATGAAACCACATGAAAAATAAACATGATAACCAAGGATCAGCAGGACTAAGAGAATTTAGCATAGCATTTTCGTTAAAAGTAAACTTAACACAGTACCTGGCACAAAATAAATATTCAATAACTGTTAACTACTATTATTACTAATAGCAACAATGGACAGAATTAGATAATGTACACACAAGTTTTTGTAAAGTATAAAGAATTATATAGATATAAGCTAGTATTTTTATCCTTTCTCATGTGGCTTTCCAATATAAATGTGGAAGATAAAGATGACAGAGTTTAATTTTCCAACAATTAATGTTGCAAATGATCACATAAATTTTAAATAACCATACTCTAAAAGCATTTTATTCATAAACACTACAGGTGAATTCTGAAGTTTTAAGGGTGAAGTGTAGTGATACTTACAACTTCCCTGAAAAATAATTTTTTTTTAAAAGGATGGACTGATACAGTAGGTAGACAGGTAATTAATATAACAACTATATTAAAATCTTAGCTAGAGAATATAGGTGGTAGATATACAGATATCTACTGTACAATTCTCCAACTTTTCTGTATGAAAATTTTCATAATGAACTGTTGAAGAGAAAATGGTACATTGTGACCCATTTTTAGGTCAATACATAGGTTTCGATTTTCTGAAAAGACACTAAGGACTATACATAAGAAAGAATGAGCATATTTATTAATTATTTTAGTAGAGATGACTAGTTGTGTATTAAAAAGAATGAAAACTGTTGATGGAAAAATATTCTGAGAAAATAGATCCTAATTAATGCATTAAAAATACTTATTAACCACTGTGTGAAGGTCAAAAGCTACCCACCCAGAGGTTACAGTGTCTGGGCCAGTTAATCTTAAACATGTTTTACAACTATGCAGTACTTACACATATGTGAAGTTCTCATTTCCTCCTATCAACAGAAAGAAATGATTTAAACGAGGACAACTTCGGCTTAAACCAATGAATAGAACTGACAAGAAATACTTTTTTTCTTACTAGGACGTGAACATAAATCAATTTGGAAATACTTATCCTGAAATACACAGGCCAAGTTTCAAGGAAGAAAGGTATACTATTGGAAAAAGTAAGCAGTATAGCAATTATGTTAGGGAATATACAAAATTCTATTATTGATTATTTTTTATGTCCATTATCAATTTGCTAGAGACTCACAGAATTCAGGAAAAGTTTACTGTTTACTAATTTATTAAAAAAAGATAAAAGATACAGATCAACATCCAGCTGGATGAGAGGTGCTCCCAGTGTACCAGGACGATGCTTTAAGGCGCCCCATCCTCCCAGCACATGTTCACTAAACTGGAAGCTCTCTATACCCCAAATTATTGGAATTTTTATGAAGCTTTCCTCAGACAGGCATAATGGATCGTTCATGCCACTTCAAGTCCCTTTTTCCTCCCTGGAGAATGGAGGACAGGCTAAAAATTCCAAGCGTGGCTCGGTCTCCCTGGTGAGCAGCGCCCATCTGGCAGCCCACCAAAAGTCCTGTCATTGCAAGTGCAGGACATCCAGGACGTTACTCAGGGCTGCTGTTCTATATTGAGTATTGTGGCTACTTTAAAAATTTTGGTCATGATCTTACAAAAATCTAGATCTCTGATATTTTAAAGTTCAAGATCCTTGGACACTGCATCACTTTTTTAGCTTTTGCTAGTTAAGTTGAAGGAGCTTGGAAGTTAAGTTAAAAACAGATTGAAAAGTTCTTTGATTAATTTAAAGAAAATTAATGTGCATTTTCTTTTTTTTTTAAAGATTTTATTTTTGCATACAAGAGCTGGGGTACAGGCCAGAAGCAAGGGGAGGAGGGAGGTGAGAGGATTCACTAGAGACAGAATGGGGAGCAGAACAGGAAGAGCAACTGAAATATGCTGCTGAGAGCAGCAGGCGAAACAGGAGAGGTCTGCTGCACCAGTTGGAGGAGGCTCCACCTTGCAGTGCTCAACCCTCTATGCCACCACGGAGGCCCTAAATGTGCATTTTCTATGAAAATGAAATTTTTCCTTAAAACATTCCACCGTGGAAGCAAAGTATTATCGGTATCATCATATTCAAAGTACCTGTATCATAACTAAATAAAGACTGAAAGACCAAATCCCCTAAGGATTTACAATCAACAATGCTCCCCTGAAGTGCTGAATCATTCTGCCATGTGGTAGTTCAGCTCCACAGGAGCTTTTTCCAATTATTCTTTTTGGTTTACCTATTTTCTTTACTTCTGAGGTGGCAGAATCAATAAAGAGCAAGCTCCTAGTCAGCACATGGGGAATGACTAAGGATAATGCTGAGTTCAAAGCAAACAAACAAAAAAACCCAGACATTCTGACCTTAGAAACCCTTCATAAGTTAAAAATAAAATAGATTCAAAGTCCCAGCTACAGCTATCATTTCTCTCACCCAAGAAAAAACTCATGACACATAAGTATACAAACACACAAAAATAAACAGATCTCCCCTACAGTGTCTAAACAAAAAAATGGAGAAAATATTGCTACTGGGAACATTTATGAGAAATAAGACAAACTTAATCCCAAACCTTAGAAATAGGCTGAGATCATTAACCTTTGAAAGCCTGCAGGATATATAGATAGATGATGGATTATATGATGCTAAGAATGATTCATAGAGATTGATGAGAGTGGAGAAGATAGAAGTTACTGTCTTTAACTGGAAAAAAACATTCATAGCTGAGAATTTAGCAGAATAGGAAGAAGTCCACTGATTTCTCATCTGTTAAATATAAACCTTCTGTTGTTAAATATTTTCATACAACCCAAATGAAATAAGAGTTTGCTTTTTATTTAAAATAGTAAATAAGTGATTCCACAGACCTCCTCATGGCTATGTCCAGACATGTGGGAAAGGAGAGAAAGAAAAAGGGAGATAGACTTATTATAACCTCAAGAATACAAGACTGAAGTCACAAATGATTTACAAAGAAAGATAATGCTGCCAAAAATATGTTTATAAACTATACCTGGATTTACAAATATAGAAATCATCCATTTTGTGAGATAACCCATTGTGGGGAAGAAGAGGAACTCTGAACATTTTTAGTAAAACAACAGGATTTTCTGAAGAATAGATGAAAGAGAAGCTTGCAGGTATGGCATATTTTTCCAGAATAGCAGAAAGAATGAATAGGAGTTTTGCCTATAACACCCTGGAGACAGATGGCTGATGCCAGTGACCCTTACATCTCTTACATAGACTATACATGCCTGCTTAGTTTCCATTCAAGTCAAAAATCAAGGACCACAAGGCCTGTTTCCCTTCTATAACTTCAACTGGGGTCAGATAAGTAAAAAAAACAAAAACAAGAACCTTGAATCTACTTGCTAAATGTCTTAAAAACTGAAATCTGAAGATTACTGAATCTTGTGAAACTCAGAGGAAGGAAACAATAGCAGCCACAGACCCTGGAATCTACACATAAGACATAGGACATAGGACTTCTTATTTGAAAATGATGAAAAGAAAGCAAGCTATGTCCTGAAGACAGAAACAATTTTATAAAGCAGAGGCAGTCTCACCACAGAGGAAATAAACATGAGGATGAGACATGAAATAAACATGACGATTAGACAGTTCCTTTGGCATAGAAGACTAGCTCCTCAAATACTATATGCAGCAGCTAAATAACACTGTATCCCCAAAAGTATTTATTTCAGATTGCTTCTGAGAGAGGACGAACAAGAAACCAAACATCATTTGAGTTCTATTAAGGACACTTTCTTAGTTGATCAGATACCACGTACACTTGAGGAAAACATACCTCGGACCTTGTCTGTAGTATTTCATATGTGAAACAGGCAAAGTTAGATGAGTGTAAACAAAAAAAAAAAGAGTAACTCTACATTACATAAGCACACATAAACAAATTCCAGCTTTCAAATACAACCTTGTTTTATAAAGCTAGGTCTTAGCTTTTGAGTGAATAGAATCTGTCTTTATACCCCATAGAGATGACGTTAAACTGTTTCATCTGGCTAAGTTCAAGTAGAATATAAAATAAAAAGAGGAGGTATCTTTTAGTTTAATGGTTTAAACATACTGTCAAATAGCACAATATACAGCAAGCTATACATTACATAAACAAAAAATAAACTTGAAATAGAGGTTAAAGAGACATTTCAGCCAACACTGAATATTCAATATTAAGTGTTTTGCTTAAATGCCTGTGAGAAAATGTGGTGGTCCTTATGTGTTTGCACAGAAACCACTTGTTATCAGCTCTCATTTATCACACTATGGTTTCATTTCTTCCCAGGCACTGTGAAGTGAAATCCATCACCATCCAAACATGACCTCCAAAGAAGAGGCAGTCGCAAATTACTTAGGTAAAATTAAGTTTTACTTGTATAATTAATCTTAAAAATTATTTTTTTAAATTCATCCCTAAAAATATTTTTATTTTATATTTATTTTTTACTTATTAGAGTCTATCCAGAATATTTTAATAAATAAATAAATCACAAATTTATTTGTGAACTCAAATTTATTTGAAAATAATGAATGCTGGTAATTCTTCTGAGAGCCATGAATGGCAAACCTGAGCCTCTTGGGCAATAAATACAAGATATGCTGCCATGTGCTTCCTGGGTGGATCTGCTCTTGGAGTCCCCTTGCCCTGTGCTAAAATGTTCTTTAAATTGTTTTCTAGACATGCATTGGGTATTATGCTATGAGTAATCTCTTTATTAGGAAGGATATTCTCTGTACGGTTGGTACATAATATGGAAAAAAGCAACCTTCTACACCCAGGCAAAGAATGATATCCCGCCATGTTGCAGTACTTCAGTTTAAATAAAAACAACTTTTGTTTTGTCTCATTGTAAACAAAAAAAGAAAGAAAGAAAATAATGGAGTGACATATCTTACGTTTTTCATTTACTTATTTTCTGGATTTTCTCCTACAGAAAAATAAATCAACTGATACATATATATAGACAGCCAAAATGAGATAGAGTAACATGAACAATAATAATCTTGACTGTATCTATTCCTAAGCTTCTGAAGTATTCCTCATAAGGAAAAACTTACAGTAGGCCTAGCATAAAATAGAAAGTTGCTATGTAGTAATGGTTATCATCAAAAACAAAAACAACAACAAAAAAAAAAAACAAGGAATAAATACTAATGAGGATACAGAGAAAAGGAACTCTTGTGCAATGCTGGTGGGAATATAAGTAGGCACACCCACAAAGGAAAATGATATGGAGGGTCTTCAAATAATTAAAAACAGAACTACCATATGATCCAGTAATCCTACTTCTGGGTATTTATCTGAAGAAAAAGAAACGCTGTAAAGATGTTTACTCTACCATGCACAGCACTATTATAATACCCCAGACACAGAAGCAACCTAAGTATCCACTTGTGGATAAATGGATATCAAAAATGTGACATAAATACACACACACACACACACACAAGAATATTAATCATTTTTTTTTAAAAAAGGAACTCCTGCTATTTAAAGACAACATGGGGTAATAACACTGAGTAATAATAAATCAGATAGAGAAAAACAAATACCATATAATCTCTGTTACATGTGAATGTAAAAAGAAAACCAAACAAATAGAGAACAGAATAGTGGTTGCCAGAGGCAGGGTTTGGGTGTGTGTGGATGAAAGTGGTCAATAGATACCAACTTCTAGTTATAAAATAAATTCTGGGATATAAGGTACAGTATGGTGACTACAGTTAATAATACTATAGTGTATCTTTGACAGTTGCTAAGAGAAATCTTAAAAGTTTTCATCAAAAGGAAAAATATTTCTAACCGTGTGGTGTGGTAGTTAACTAGATATAGCCTAGTTATCATTTAATAATATAGACAAACACTAAAACATTATGTTGTATTCCTGGAACTAATGTAATGTTATATGTCAATTATATCTCAATTTAATAAGAACAATGAGACCTATACAAAATAACAGAGAAAAGAATAGGTGGTTGCTACTGGCAATGATCATAATGGTAGTGTCAGCGGTAGTAAGAGTGGAAGCAATCCACTGATTTAAGAAACCTAATAAATCCCAAGCAGAATAAGCAAACCCATTAAAATAAGCAGACATAAAGTTACAGAAAACAAGATAAAGGAAAGAATTTTAAAAGAAGCCAGGGAAATAAACAAGGTCACCTTCAAAGAAAACAAGAGCAATAATGTAAGCAAGAAAAGAGTAAACACTGGGTATAGAATCCTATACCCAGTGAAAAAAATCCTTGAATAAAAGTATAATAAACACACTTGCAGACAAAAAATAAAATGGAATCAGCCAATAACACAGACCTGGATTAAAGGAAATTTACAGGTTGTACATTATACAAAAGGAAAACAATCCCAGATAAAAGGTGTGAGATACAAGAATGACAAATAAGTGGCAAATATGTGTAAATGAACACTGACTATATAAATCAAGGAAAAAAAATCTCTAAAAATTAAGAAAATTCAAATATACAATAGCACATAAATTAGAAGTCAGTAATGGTCTGAAGTTCTTATATTGGCCAGCAAGAAAGTAAAATACCAGTTAGGTTTAGACTTTGAAGAAATCTCAAAAATTTATGTTGAGTAAAAGAATATGCATAGCAAAGAATGCACAATATATGATTCCTGCCTAAAAATATTTCTGGAAGATATTAAGTAGCCCCATGTATTAAGGATCAGGGGAAGATGATGAAATTTTAGGGGGAGAATGAAGGTTTCATGAGTGTACATTTAAATATGTGCACTTTATTTGTATGACAATTATTCCCTAATAAAACTGTTTTTAAGAGAAAATGTACAATGCAACTAAAACAGTACCTGAAGAAAAAATTCATAATCTAAAAATACTAATCAAGAATATTTCCCAAATTCTAAATTGATCAATTGATGGGCAATTAACCAGCACAGGAAACCCAGGAAGAAAAAAGGCTTGCTTTGTTTTCTTTTGTTTTGCATGGGAGAAAAGCAGCGAGCAGCAAATGGAGAAGCAATGAGATTGCTTTGAAAAGAGAAACTGTCTTCTAGCGAGTTGCAGTAACTAGGGCAAAAAATATCAAGGCTAGAAATATTTTCCTATCTCTTAAAATTGCCTAAGACAATCTTGAATACAAACTCTTTAAAAGAGATATCCATTTCACCAAAAATAACAATTACATCAGATTTTCAGTGCAACTAAAGGGCAAGATTTTGCATTTTTACAATTTTCATCAATTTTTTTCTGTAAAGCATACCCATGTCCTGAATGTCTGTTGGTAACAGGAAACTCTCCAGTGTTTTCATGCACTGCCAGTCTCACCAGTGGAACTACACATCAACTGTGTATGTTCCCAAACCTCTTTGTGCTAGCTCCGCTTGTTACTGTGATTATTTAATTATTAAATATTATGTAAAGCAGTGAAAACTAAGTAAGAAAAATAGGCTTTTTTCTATATAGGCTAAGTTGGTCATTGTTGAAAGGTTCAACAGAAGTGAATAAATTTTTGAGACAGATGTGATAATCTGATAATAAAATCTTGGAAATAAAAACATGAAAACACAAAACCCAACAGTTAGGTGATTTTGGACATATATTTAAAGTTTTGCTTCACTCTAAAGAAATGGAAACTGGAAAGACAAGGTCCACTGTGGACCCTTCCAGAAAGGCCCTCCATCAAAATATTGGTGAGTGAACTTACATGTGACTTTTCAATTAACAGTGAACTACTAGTTCCAACTACATCTCCTAAACAGACTTCTACTGCAGTTTTCTGCACTCAACTAATAAATTTTTTCTAGTTCTACAATATAGCTGGTGTGATATAATATATTGCTGACCTGCTACAAAGTAAATGCAGAAATTTTAATGGAAAAGATAGAATACTCTGAGACTCCAAATACAGCAAAATGTTCTGCTTTACATTGCCACACTATAAAACAGAGTTTTTGCAGATTGTTGGCTGAAATAGGTATGTCTCTTTGCCATAGGTATGCCGTCTTGTAGGAGCATGAAGAGAGAAGATCTACATCCATACAAAGGAGATAAGAGGACACTTTAAGAACTGTCAGCAGAATCTCATTTTCTCAATTTACACAAGAGAATTTCACATTCATTAACACATTTTATTTCCATACCAATCTTTCCACCCGGAAAGAGATATTATTAATCTCACTTTACAAAAAAAAAATAAAGGGCTTCAAATATAGTATACTGTTTTATAAATAACATGATAAGTTAAAATGTTTAATAAGTTTCTTCCAAAATTACAGATTCACTTCCCCTCTAAAGCTATTTTTCAAAATGGAGTTACAGTTCTTGTCATAACTTATAGCACACCTTCCTGCTATCAGAAAGATGCTTTAATCAAAAACTGGCAACTAAAAATTGCATGTCTCCAAGATGCCAAATGGAAATAACAATTACAGCAGATTTTCAGGGCAACCAAAGAGCAAGTGTTCCCATTTTTACAACTTTTCATTTAAAATTACATAAAGACTTTATAGGGTAATGGAGAAACATTTAGTCCATATTCCTCATGTTCCATAGAAGGGAAGTGAATTTCCAGGGGAATGAAAGTCTAAGAACATGCCTAGAAAGTAAGAACATTCTCCATTTCCTCACTTCCAATGCCCCAGGTGAGAAAGCACACCTTAGCTGATTGGTAAGGCCGGAGACAACTTGACTTGGCTGAGTACACCCTCTTTTTCACATTTGTATAATCTAGTATATGCTCCTTTATATGCTATTATATAAGAGCAGCCTCTGCCTCTATGAGGGAGGTCTCCAAGTTTTCTGGCTGTGCCAGAGACAAGGACAATAAAAATACCTAGTTCCAAGGTAAAGCATTAACAAGATAGTTACTACTAAACATATATTTAATACTAAAGTCACATTCTCACATGTTTTTCTGTAATAAAGTTGACACTCTGATCTCTACTTACCTTTTGTCTCTTTTTTTAATCAGTTACTCAGTTGGGAGAAAAAAGTAAAGGTGTTCTTTACCGGTGCTCTTAAGCTACAAACCAGGGTAAATGACAATAAACCAGATAAAGAAAAGCTCTTTCTTTTCCTTCCCATCTTCATTATTTTTGAAAACATGTAATAAGAATCCACATATATGGTAGATAAGATAGTTTTATCAGATCAAACCAACAGCATTTACTTTTTAGTCATAGTATCAGCATAACAGGAGCACAGCAAAGTTAGAAACCTAAAGCACTGAAGGCCTAGTGATGGAACCATACAAATGTAAAAAAAAAAAAATACTAATAAACTAAAAACTAATATATACTAATAAACAGTATTTGCCTCCAGGGGCAAGTCAGATTTTGAAGCAACCTCCTGTTAGACTAAACAACCTTATATTTTAAGGATCCTTCTAATTTAAAATTCTGATTTTTATCTAAAATTCTTCCACAGTTTGCATGGAACACATTATTACTATTATTATTTTCTTTTTCTCCTTTCTGGCTATTTGTTGTTGTTATTAAGTTATATTTATTGAACTAATGCTGACATACAACACAGTATGTCTTGGGGCATAAGTTTACACCTCTACAAATGTATATTATTTCATAACCAAATCATGCATGGAGTACATCAAACCATGTTTTTTAAGCTTCTTTAGCCATTCAAGTACAGCTATAGAAACAAGTCAGTTCATAAACATGAATCTTCATTCTTCATCTGTAAAAACAAATCCACTACTCTCTACTGGTCAAAAATTGTAAAAGGTTTGAATCAGGTAATATATTTGAAATAGTTTCTCAAAATTCCTAATAGGTACATTTTACAATAGCTGTTTTCAATAGTCTGTAGATACTACCTTTTGACCCTAGATGGCAATGTTGCTTCAGTTGTTACATCAAGGTAAATCTCAATTTCTTTACTGCAAAATATATTTTTAAAAAAGTGTAAAAAAGTTAAAGAACAGGAATTTGATGAATTGATGAATAAAAATTTGAACATCTAAAAGGAGAAGCTTTGATAATCTCATATTCTATAAGAAATAATAGTG
Source organism: Galemys pyrenaicus (assembly GCA_019455555.1). Classification (NCBI taxonomy): domain Eukaryota; kingdom Metazoa; phylum Chordata; class Mammalia; order Eulipotyphla; family Talpidae; genus Galemys; species Galemys pyrenaicus. Next base: position 748,264 of record JAGFMF010011410.1, read on the forward strand.
ATGCTTTTACTTTCCATTTTGAAATCTACTTCATTTGAATTAAACAATATGGGAAGTCCTATGAAAATGGCACTATATAAAGTATTAGTTCATAGCTAATAAAAAGGTTTGGATATTACCTCCGACCCCAAACTGAGAGAAATGATCTCATCCTCAAAAGCAGAATGTGTATCGATATGAGCTGGAATTCCTGAGATGGAAGAAAGAATAACACATCACTTGATTTTTCCTATTAGTAAATTTAAGACAACTCTAACAATACTGTTACTGTAACAATATTGTTTGATAATCAGGAATATAATTTTAGTTGAAAGGAAACAATTGGTGTGAATGTGATTAAACTATATCTAAACTAAAAATATCTTAAGTGCCACTGGGATTTGATTCTAAAATCAAGACTTGAGAGTCAATGCCTAACTTGAACATTTACTCAGTCCCAGTCCCAGAGGAAAACCTGAAAGATAAATAACAGTCATTTTTCCTCCTTCCCAAGTACTTTCAGAACAAAAGCAACAACCAAGTGTAAGGTCTAAGCACATTAATGTGCATTCTTCTACCCATTCTTTGGTTTGTGTTAATTGAACACCTATCAAATAAAATGAACTTCTCTACTCAGTAAGAGTATATAAAGCAAATAAAACATAGTTCCTATCCTCAAGGAGCTTCCAAACTCATGGAAAAGTTGATGGGTAAATAATTATAATAAAATAAAACATAAATAAATGTGGGGGGAAAATCCCACAATTTCTGCCATTAGTAAAACCCTTATTGTCATTTGATTATTACAAATATTGGATGAAGAAACTGCTACCAAGTACAAAAGATCAATAACCTAAAGATTTTTTAAAACTATCATCCTACAACTGTCTTCCACATTCTTAAATATTGGAGAAATAAGAGCAAGAAGATTCAACCAATAGCCTTTAAGGAGGCTATCTTCTTATCTGTAAATTATTTGGTTTCTTCCATTATACATGTCTCAGTTTTTGAAGCAATCTTCTAGAGAGAACTTAAGATTTTGCATTAACTTAAGATGTTAAGTTCTAGGGCTAAGATGAAGCCTACAATAACTTCTCTAAATAAAACAAAAAGAAATTACAAACGTGTCACTCCATTCACATTTTGATATACATATTCTTAAAGGGATCAGTATGCAGATTTGCGAGGAATTAGACTCAACATAGGTAAGAAACTTAAGCAAATTACTCTAAGAATTAGTTTGAGCTAAAAAAAATTAATACCTTTTATCCTAGAGAGTTATATAATCTCCTTCATCATGAAGTAGACAAGACTGATTTTAAAAGAAATGCTTACCATGCCCAGGTTGATACTGGTTTATGGTCAACTGATCAGGTTTATGTTTAATGAAACCTTCCTTTAACCAGTTCTCCAAAATGCTATCACAAATGTCAGGAAGACCTGAAGTTGGTAATCATAAAAGTTAAATATATTAAAAACATTTCCTTCGCAAGTTTTACATAAGAATAAAAAAATCATTGTTATAAAAATCATGAAGTTCTAAATTTAGTGGTCAGATCCAAATATATATAACTACAGGTTTCAAGTAAAAATAAAATTAAAAAAAAAACCCTGAAAAGTCAAAGATATTTCATTGATTTTATCAAATCAAATGACAAAAGAAAACAACATTATTGACAATTTTGGTGTTTTGCAAACCAGCAGTAACATTGTAAAATTTACTGTAGTAACTACTAGAAGTTACCCTGACCACATTCTTTTTCTTATTTTGAATTATTTCATTTACTTTAAATATAATTATTTAAAAATCATTTCCCTTAAAAAAGTTCCCTTAAAGTGGAACTAACTTTTATTGTGGAATCATGTTTTTTCATGAGGGAAGGAAATCCTAAGTAAGACCAAAGTCATTTTTGAAAGTAGATAAATTAGGTTTGGGGCCTCTCTGGTCATACAAGGGGATAAGCACCAGCTATGAAGCATCCATAGCCACTGCAGCATGAGTTTGATCCCGGACCAGGGAGGTGACCCACATAGAACAGCAGACCTCTCCAGCTTTGTCAGCTGCTCTCCTCAGCAGTATATTTCAGTCAGTCTGCCTGTTCTCTGCTCTGTCACTGGAGAATCCTCTCCCCTCTACACCTCTGGTCTGTTCCCCAGTTCTTGCATGCATAAATAAGTAAATCTTTAAAAAAAAAATAACTTCAACAAAGAATTATGCCAAAGGATTTACATTCAGATTATATGTACTGAATTCTTACTAACCAACTAGATATCCCATTGCCAAAAAAAGACAAACAAAAAAGTAGTGAAGATTACAAAAGGAATTCAGAAAAAGAAAATATAAAAACCTTACTGGTGAACAACAAATCATAAAGTTAAAAGTTTTACAATCACATATTGGTGGGAATGGGTGGAAGGACACACTCCTGTTGAGAATATACTGTTACAAATATTTTAGGGGGCAATCTGTCAATATCCACTAATATAGTGAGTGAACATGACTGACACAACTCTATTTCTCAAAAGCAGTCCCCTTAGAAACTCCTGCACAGTGCATAAAAAGATGTGTACAAAGATATACATGCTGTTCTACTTATACAAGCTAAACTGGAAATAACCTAAATGTTTATTTAAGAGAACTAACTAAATCAGCTATTTAGAAAGGCTTATATACATTAGTTCTACAAATGTTGGCTAATAAAATGAAAAGCTAAATAAAATCTTAAAGACATATCCTAAGGGAAAGAAATAAACTGTAGTGATACATGTAATTACAGGAATATACAAATTATAATGGAGAATATAATACTACATGTTAACAACTATATATTTTCATAGATACCTATATTATAATGTAAACTCATTTTTTAAAGGATTTGATAATACATACTAAGTTGTCACTGTACTATCTCAGAGAAGTACTGGAGTGAGGACAGTGTTTAAAAGGAAATTTAGCTTTATCTGTATGTATGACTTTTCTAAAAAAAGATTTATTTATGCATCCATGCAAGAACTGGGGTACAGGCCAGCGGTGTGAGAGGATTCACCGGAGACAGAGTGGGGAACAGAACAGGCAGACTGACTGAAGCACACTGCTGAGGGGGCAGCGGGCCAGGCAGAGGAGGTGTGCTGCGCCGTGCAGGTCCCCGCCCTGGTCAGGCATCAACCTTGTGCTGCAGTGGCTACGGATTGTTCACAGTGTGATACCTAACCCCTTGTGCCACCAGGGAGGCCTCAGATCTGATGTTTTTATAGTAAAACTAGACTGTAGCTAATTAAAATATTGCAAATTTAAAATTTTTTAAAATTTTAAAAGTTTTTAAAAATTTCCTACAAATGACAAATGAAAAACACTCTCAACTCTGATACACTTTTAACATATTAAACATATACATCATATTAAATACTTTCATATATTTATGTAACATAAATATTAAATATTAAAATTTCTTAAAAATGGCAAATGAAACATACTATTCTGATAAGCTTTTAGTATATTAAATATTTTCTTATGAACCAGCATTTATTATTCATTAGCAATCACTTACCCCCAGGTAATGGGTTATCTTTATCTACATTGTTGTTCTCATAGTGGAATTCATAACCAAAATGCTTTACTCGTCTGTGTTTTAAGGATTTTTGAACTGTGTGAAGAGAAAAAACAGAGGAAAAAGAATTTTACTTCTTCATGTTTCAAAGTCAACCTTGTGGTTAATGATTAGTAATGGCAACTTTTGTGAACTACTTAATTATTGTCTTTAATAAAATTAACCAAATTACCTCATGTCTGCTGTTCTTTTTGGTCTAAAATTGTAGCATTTTACGAGTTTTATTAGTAAAACTTCATGAGTTTTACTAAACCAGTCTAAAAGAGTTGAACATGCTAATGATCTGGAAAGAGACAAGCTAACTCTCATTTGCAAACAGAGCCAGGGGGCACTTACTACACACTGGTGGCATGGGACTGAACTGCTGATTCCTCAGAGGAAATTTTCCTTGGGGTGGATTAGATCAAATGTGATATATAAGTGAAAAAATTTATAAATAGCTCTACAAATGTTGGCCAATAAACACTAGTCAGTTTGGAGTTTAAATTTGGTAACTATGATATATAAATGTTATTTATTATTAATGCACCTAAGAGTTGTTGGTACATCTTGTCTAACACTGTATTCAGGCTATTTGAACAATTTTGAGGAAATATGAAGAATTTTAATAAAACCAAAGGAAAGGGGCAAAAGAAGGAGCACTCGACAGAAACCATGGCACTCTGCAGAAATATTTAAATAGCAGATTTAAAGGTTTTTACTTACAATTTTGATTATCTGTATCTTCTGCCCAGTTAATACTTTCCAAAAGCACTGTCTCAACCTCAGAAGAAATAATTTCTTCCACTACCATGAGTCCTGGTGGTAAGGCTCGAACTCCCAACTCTTTCCATTGTGCTGAGAAGCCAAATTGAAATAGTAACATATAAAATTTAAAGTTCCTATACAAATAATTCTGTTCAATACCATTTATCAGCTAATAAAACTGCCAACCCTCATTTCAGAATAAAGAATGTTAAAAGGCACACAACATTAAAAGTATAAAAATAAAGACCAACATAAAAATTATGGTACATTTTATTCACCATAGTTGCCAATGGCAAATAGAAGAGTATTGACTTAAATTAACTTAAAAGAGTATTTACTTAAATTCTGTTGGAATATGACTGAGCCACTTTTTAAATCTAAGAAACAAGGTTTCCCATACTATATACAGTATGTCACTCTATTAAAGAAGTCAGATTGTCTCTGAATTTTGAAAACAAAAATGTAAATACTCTTTTTGCCCCTAGGTCCATAAGACCAGCTTCTGTAAAGTAATAGAAAAATGTAAAACTTTCTAAGGAAATAAAGTATTACTGTAGAAAAGAACTATAAAATTATTCGGCATATATTAAAATAATTTAAGCAAAAAAAATAAAATAAAATAATTTAAGCTCCCCGATGTCCTTCAAAGTTTTAAATAGGCACAGCTCTAGAAGGAAAAGAAAAAAGGAATTTATGATTAATAATGGGAATATTATATCTAATACTATTAGAAATCTGAACACTCATATTGTGTGGAAAAGCAAATTGGTCCAACTTCTATGGAAAGCTAGATGGAGGTTCCTCAGTCTGCTAAAAATGGAGCTACCATACGACCCAGCAATCCTACTCCTAGGGATCTACCCAAAGGACACAAAAACATTAATGCAAAAGAATACATGTACCCTTATGTTTATTGCAGCATTATTTATAATAGGTAAGACTTGGAATCAACCTAAATGCCCAAAAATAGACAACCAGATCAAGATGTGATATATATACACAATGTTATTATGTGTATAAAATGGAATATTATTCAGCAATCAAAAATATAAACTAGAGCCATTTGCAGAAACATGGATGGAGCTTGACGGGATTATGTTCAATGAAATAAGTCAGAAGGAAAAGAAAAATACCAGATGATCTCATTTATAAGAGGATTATAGGGGATCAAAGGAAAAAAATAACAAAACAACAACAAAACAAAAATAAATAGACAACTACAGATCAGAATCATCTGTGGGGAAGAGGGAAGGACTAGATCAAGGCCAGGACAGGAAGAACACAAGGGACTATGGTTATGGTGCACAGGTGAATTGGTGGTGGAAACTCTATGGGGACTACACCTTGAAAGGAAGGCAAACATTTAAAAAAAAAAAAAAAGAAATTAATAAAAAAAAACTTAGTTTTTAAAAACTGATCACAAATATATAAAACATGTAGATAATTTTTAAATTCTAAAGCTTAAATAAGATTTAAAATTAAATATATATAGACAATGAGAATTCTATTTTCTAAATATATGAGTCTTTAAAAGTTTACTTTGAGTCATATTTTAGAAAACATAAATTTGATCAGATTACACTGACCTACCCACTGCTAGCAGTCTTTAATTGCCCAAACAGGTAGCAAATAAATACAACAGAGATTAATGTCTAGATCAAGGTTCATCTTAACACATCTCATTTCCATGGGACAGTGGTAAAAAGTTATAATAATTCCTGTAGCAAGTCTATCAGTCAGTCTACAGATCTTTTATTTAATTAACTTAAGCTATTATATAAATTTGGTTCTATAATCAGACTATCACATTGGACAGCACAGAAATGAACATAACCATCATCTCACAGCACTCAATTTGACAGCATCACTAAAAAGTTTTAGGGCTCTTTGGTAGCAAAAGGTATTTCTCCAGAAATAAGAAGTTTAGCACATAATCATTTTAAATCACAGTGAATTCTGAAATGATTAATTAAAAGTTTCTGGGTAGACACTGTGAAATAAATTAGAGAGCTCAAAACTTCAAGCACTAAATTTTGAGAAACACAATCAGGTAGCAGGGTTCCTAAATAAGTAACATGCATAATTAAGTACTTTATTATGTTGGTGGGACCAGCTCCTGAAAGACAGGCTATGCTCACCCAAGTCTGTGCATTCAACCACTAGCACCAGGCCTTGAACAAAGAGGTACTTGAAGAGTGCTTGTGAAATAAAAGGAGGTGCTTAGCAGATGTCTTATTTTGTTTCACAATAACTGGACCTCCCACCTTAGATTAAAAAAAAGAAAACTCACACAAAAGCAAGAACTACTTTTAAAAAGATAGCGGTATAATACCTTTTTCCACAAAATTCAAGTACAGAATGATCTTCTGACCTAAATCATCCACTATTTCTTTTCCATTGAGTGTAATATAAGCTTTCTTGGATTCTTCTGTAGTTTTATATCTGACAAATGAGTATGGTTTATTGGGTGGCATTAGGAGAGCATCCACAAGTCCACATTCCTCCAAAACCGAGAGCAGCCGGTTCCTACTCATACCATTACCCAAACCTCCATTGGCAACAACCAGGCACTTAAAAAAAAAACAAAAACAAGAAAGTAGCATGAGCAATTTATACCAACCTGTTTAATTTTAAATCAGATTTAAAAATAAGATTAAATTTGCACAAAGACATCAGGAAAAGATGTTTTCTTACCACTTCCCCTCACAATCTCTCTAAGAAAAAGAAAGCAAGTTGCATTTGAGAAGAGATGAAAGCAGGCTATGTCAGTTCTATCCGAATATCTCGCAGACTTGATATCTCTTGGCTGACACAGTAAAATATGTGTAGACATATTAATTCTGATCTATTACCTATTCTACCCTTTTTATAGGAATTTGGCTTAAATTCTCTAAAGTCATCAGTAATTATAAATTGAAGATGAGGCTTTTACTACTAAACTTAAATCTCCTGAACTACAGTGCAGCATGGAAGACAACATAAGCATGACATAAGGGGAGGCTTGATCTAAGCGTCGAGACCCTTAAGTTAATCTCAGTTGATCTTCTCGATGACATTTCTTTAGCCCTCACTTAAGCATGTCCAAGCATCTCTCCTACTGTGTTTGTAACTCTACAACCGGGAAGAGTATCATAAATGCTTTATGCTCATGTGGTGTCTTAACAACTACTAAATACTGTCATTTATATGTTCTCTTTAGAATCTTCTAACCCAGTGGAATAGGAAGTCATGTGATGCTATGCCCTTACAAATGAAGAATGCTGAGGTAAAAATATCATGTCCAAATAAGCAGAGAAACTATAAGTTAAACTAAGTTCTTCTAGTTCATAACCCAAGAAGTCTCATCATTCCTCATGTATGTGTTTCATCTAATTACTGCTATCAGTGAAAAACTTTGTAACTTTGAAATGATCAGAAAAATGCCTGTAGCATATAATCAAACTACTTTTTTGTTGTTGTTTTAATCTTTTTTTATTTTAGTTTTATATATATTTTACATCATTTTTCTTTTTTGTACAGTTTATATTTCTCATCTCCGTAAAATTCCCATCACCACTTCACCCATGCACCACACCATAGTCCCCTGTGCTCTTCCCACCCATTTTGTTCCTTCACCCTCCTCCTCCCCTAGGGAATGTCTCAGATTTATAGTTGTCTGTTGATTTTGATTTTTTATTTATTGTAATTGAGTTTTTCCCCCTTAGTCTCTTGTTTCTTCTACATTCCTCCTTTAAGTGAAACCATCCAATATTTTTCCTTTTCTTTCTGGCTTATTTCACTCAGCATAATCCCTTCTAGCTTCATCCATGGAGTTTATCTTTTTTGATTGCTGTGTAATATTCCATGGTGTATATACACCACATCTTCTTGATCCAATCATCTATATGGGTTTTTTCCATAGCTTGACTACTGTGAAAAGTGCCACAATAAACATAGGCATGCAGGTGTCCTTTTGAATTAGTGATTTTGTGTCCTCTAGGTAAATTCCTAGGAGTGGGATTGCTGGATTATATAGGGGCTCCAATTTTACTAGCTTGAGGAACCTCCACACCGCTTCCCATAGTGGTTGTACCAGTTTGCATTCCCACCAGCAGTACAGTAGAGTTCCTTTTTCTCCATATCCTCACCAACATTTGTAGTTGCTAGTTTTTTTGATATGTGCCAGTCTCACTGGTGTGAGGTGGTATCTCATAGTGGTTTTGATTTGCATTTCTCTTATTACAAGAGATGGTGAGCATTTTTTCATATGCCTGTTGGCCATTTGCATTTCCTCTTTAGAGAAAAGTCTTTTTAGCTCTGGTGCCCAGTTTTTGACTGGATTGTTTACTTTGTTTTTGTTTAATCTGGTCAGCACTTAATCAAACTACTTTGTAATACAAATTCAAGATAAGTGTAGAAGAAAGAAGATCACTTCAGGTTTTAATGTACTTGGTTTCTATTTAGCCACTTTATAACACCTCTTACAACCTTAATTTTCTCACAAGATTTTTAGGAAATTAAATATAAGAATGAATATAAGTATGTTTTATAAACTGAAAACAGCTATGCTGTGTTATTGTTATTAGTACATACCCACAAATTCCTCTAGCTCAACCAACACAATCAATGGAAATTCAAACCATACTAGGCTATGGCCAATACAAAGTAAACAGAGCCAATTATATGTATGTTTAATATGAATGTAACATACGACTGAAAAATTAGACTTCTTCTCTGAGGAACTGTTAACAAATATTAATATAACACATTAACATGGAAACATATTTACATTCAATTGGTAATTGTTTTAGGTCACCTGAGTGGCATAGGACACGGTTTCAATGCCTTCATGTCTCAGCAAAATATGCCTGGCTTTAATCTGTTTCCTTAAGGACTTCTTCTCAATTTTGTTGAGTTTGTAATTATTTTGATGGTTGCTCTCCATGGTGATACTGCAAAACAAAAAAGGACAAAATGTCAGTCTTAGAGTTCTAAAGAGCTATTATAACAATGTTCTTCATATATTTTACCCTATACAAGTGGTTCTACATTAAACTCTGAAAATTCTTACTGCACCTTTGCCAACGAAGAAAAGTGAAAGAAAGCAAATACATATAAAATTTTTTTAGAGCAAAGAAAGTTGGTTGACCCACCAATCCCCTCTCCACCCACTTGAAAGTCTTCAAAGTTAGCAACTAAAATAAATTTAGGTTAAATAAAATCATATTACAAAAAAAGGTTCAAAACAGTCAGAAGTCTTACTACTAATCTTTACGTATAGAAGGAAAATGCTAAGCCTTTGAAAGAACATCCAGTAACCCAGCTCAGCTACCACATAGGATGCATGTGACAGAACATAAGGCCAGGTAAGAAGCTGCCTGGGCAGCACTGGAGGGAGGAATTAACCTGGAAGAGAACCGCAGTAACCTGCCTGACAAGTAGCAATGCAGGCCTGATCTAGAGAAACAGAAAAAAAAAAAGAGAGAAAAGAAAATGGGAAGAAAGAGAAGCAAGAAAAGTTCAGGTACAGTAGTCAGCAAATCTTCATGACAATTCAACGTGAAGGAGGGAGGAGTCCCAGGCCATTAACTAAAAGCACTGAGAGACAGTGACATCGTTTTTCAAAACTTCAAATTTAGGAAGAAGGTGAGGAAAGTTTTTTAGGAAAGCATGTAACAAGTCAGGTTTAGGATTAAAATATGCTTGAAGTATGTATGTTGCAGTGACTGGCTGGGAGATGACAATATAGAGTGGACAGACATGAAGTTAGAGAAAAAGCTTTAGGACTCCTTATTAGACATGAAGGGGAGAGTTCAATGGTTATTTTTAACACTGCACTAATTTCTTGTTTCTAACATCTATTCCTTTCCACAGGACTATAAGCTCTTTGAGAACAATGATTAAGTCATATTTTTCTTTGTTTTCCCAGAAATCTAACAGTGAACAGGGGTCCAGGTTCTAGGTTCAAATCTCAGGTCCACCACTTATTAGCTAGATGAACCTGTATTAGTTAATTACTTCATCTTTGAAAGAGGCGTAGTAGTGCCTCTTCTCAGCTCATAACAACTCCTTCCAAACCTGCACTAAGAAACGTGACCAAATTCTAATACGGTTTCTAGCAACTTTAGACCTAGTCCCTAGGATGATCCCATTAAAATGCCTGAGAAAGCACAAAACTTCAAGAAAATGTTACTATTTGTTCTAGCAACACCTGAGGCTTCTGATCGTCATTTCTTAAAGCATATATTCAAAAGGTCTTATAATTACAAGTGGGTATCTCTTGCAACTCAGAAAAATCTCTGCTTGAAGAGCTGAGAGTCATTCCTTCAATAATTTGAGAAAGCTCCATACTGTTTTTGATAGGGGCTGGACCAGTCTATATCACCAGCAACGGAGTATGAATGTTCCCTTTTCTCCACACCTTCACCACACTCGTTGCCTGGGGTCTGTCTGATAAGACATGTCATTCTCACAGGTGTAAGGTGGTGTCTCATTGTGCCTTTGATTTTTATTTCCTGATTTTTCACATGCGTATGGACCATCTGTATGTCTTCTTTGGAGAAATGTCTATTTAGCTCTTATGCCCATTCTTTGATTGGGTTGTTTTCTTTTAGTTGAGTTGTAGGAGTTCTTTATATATCTTAGATATCAACCCTTGTCAGATGTATGGTGTGCAAATTATTTTTTCCTACTAATTTTAGGTATAGCTTATTTTCCTGTGCAGAAGCTTCTAAGCTTGATATAGTCCCAATTGTTTATATTATCTTCTGTTTTTCTTGCTATTGGAGATAAATCCACAAAGGCATCACTGCAACCAATGTTGTAGAGAATTTTGCCTATGTTTTCTTCTATGTATTTTATAGTTTCAGGTCTTAAATCCAAGTCTTTAGTTCATTTTGAGTTAATTTTTGTGTATGGTATAAGATAGTGGTCTTATTTCACTCTTTTGATGTGGCTGTCCAGGTTTCCCAACACCATTTATGAAGAGGTTTTCCTTTCTCCACTGTATACCCTTGGCTCCTTTTTTGTAGATTAACTATCCATATAAGAAATGTAATCATTTGGGACAGGTAAGTCTCCAAAATCTGTAGCAGGACACAACCCTAACTTTCAGTAGCTGCCATCTAGCAAACACAGTTGGCCTAATCCCTAATCCCCAACAACAGTATATGAAAGTTCCCTTTTCTCCACACCCTAGCCAACACTTGTTGCCTGCAGTCTGTCTGATAAGGCTCACTCTCAAAGGTGTAAGGTGATGTCATTGTGCTTCTGATTTGCATTTCTGATGTTAAGTGATGAGCATTTTTCATGTGTCTATTGACCATCTGTACATAAGCTGGCATTTCCACAACACAACTATTTTTTCACATTACTAATATTATGAAATTCCCACTCTTGCCCCCCTACCACATTTTCCCCTTCAAAAACTCAAATCACTTCTGCCAGGCAGTCATCATGCCTGGCAGTAAGTAGTGCCACAAATAAGAATGGAAATGAACTTTTCTGTATCAATAGTTATGAAATAAAATATCTGATAGTGTGAATCTTTGATGCTACTCACAATTTTGCAACAGGATTAAATACAGCTATTATTATTACTGCTAATTTCCAGAAAAACCAGATCAGAATGGCTTAAGAATAGAAAAAAAGCTCAGGGCCCTCAAAATAACTATCTTGCCAGCTATCTTGGAACAGCACTTTTTCAGCAAGCAATAAAAAACAAGGATGCCTGTGTAACAGAGTGGTCCCCAGAGAAAGGGGAGGTTCCAGGTTCCCTTCCCCATCCAGGGTAGGGTAGAGCTCAACAAAGAGAAGCAATAGACAGAAAAGTAAGAGAGGAGATGAAAAGGAAGACCTGGAAGCACACTGAGCAGTGAGACATGTGAAGATGCTGCACTTGCTTCTCAGCCTTGATCTCGTACCAAGATTTGGGAACATGGAGCAAAACACTTGAAATAGACATTGGTGAGAGACCCATGAGGACACTAGCAATGGCAGCCTTTACCTTTATCTTGATTTTGATTTTGCTCTTTTCCCTCCAGACTTGCCTGGCCCTTCTGCCCCTTTCTCGTGGGTCCCCACCAGAAGGCACCTGAGATCTATGACAAGATTTTAGGTCTCAGCAGGGTATGGCTAACCCTGTTTGGCTGGGCATTTATCCATGAAGGGGTGGATAACTTAGGATGTTTCGTATGAAAACTATTGCAACAATATTCTCTAATCTTTCCCTTCTCTTCTCTGTATTGCACACAAATTCTATTAAAGTTGTTTTCTACTGAAGGTCTTATGTTCTATCTTGATGTGGCAGATGGCAGAACCTATTAGAGTAGGCACGTTTGGGGGTACCCCTCATCCTGCCCTGTAACAAATGAACTAAGCATTTTTTTCTTAATATGTCACATGAGCAAAGTCTAAAGACTACAAACAAAGAAATGAGAAAGATAAGATTCAGAATGCATCCTTTTAAAAGTCTGGCACTAAAGGCCCAGCACCAGCAGATGGAGCCTCACAATCACATTTCTGTTACCCTCTTTCGCTTCTCCTTCCCTCAGCTCTATGATATATGAATAAAGACATATCCAAATAACTCTGGAGGCTCACTCATTCCCCTTTCCAGTGAGGTAGCAAAGCATGTGCCCAGGTCTGAATCACCTTAACAAATAGGCTCACACCAGCCGCTCAGATCTGAGGTGCCCCCTTCCTAACAAGAATACTTTGCTAGCCAATTAATGTCCATTATTGCACAAATGCTTGGATGCCCCTTGTCATACTATGGGAGCATTACAGACAGTTAGTAAATAATGACTTCATCCTGGCCAAACTGAGTCCAGTCTAATCATGTCTAATCATACACACTCCATGTAGGATAACAAGAGTTTAGAGATTCTACATGCCCTGCTATGTTTAATCCCAATATATCTTATAGGACATTGTCCTAAGTAGTAATAGTATGTGTCTGTGCACATCTTGAAGAACAGAGAACCTATAATGAATCAAGAAGTATAGCCAAATGTGTCCATGCTTGTATGTAAATTATTCTAGCAAAGACAAGAAATAATTTAATTCCTATGAAATGAGGCCTAATTATAAATTATAACACAAGCATACAGGATATACAATTAAATCTGTAGGACATATAAGAAATCATATGTATTTACTACTATGAAATAAGTGACATGAGTTGCCTCCAAAAAGAGGAAATGGGTAGATGGGGTGCAAGAGGGACTTTTCCTTTTTGGTAACTTTAAAATTTAGTAGCTAGTCAAATAGCATTACCAAAACAAAAAAAAGAAGAAAAAAGTTTGAATGATTAGAAAAAAATGGACTAAATCATTTTGATATCACTCCATTTTAATGCTTTGGAAAAACACCTACTATATATTTTCTTATGTCCTCACTCATTTGTTGATTCTGTCTCCCTCCTCTAAATTACAAGAAGAGTAGGCTCTAGGAAAATAGATTTTGTCTCTATTTCCACTCCCTAGCACTCAGAACCTAGAACAGGATCCAGCACTGAGTAGCCACTCAATAAACCAACCATCAACTTGCCGTCTTATCTCCCGAAAGCCTTCTTTGCAGAATCCTAAGTTGCTGGCTCTCTTCCTGTGTCGATTAACGCCTGCTGTTTCTCGCTCTTCGTTTTAACACTGTGCGACAACTGCCTGAGCATGTCACGCTCGCGCAGAAAGCGGTCAGCTACTCGGCAGTCTAGACCTCAGAGCCCGACATACAAGCGGAAAGAAAGGCTTGTTAAACAGCCAAACAAAAGCAGTGACCCAAGCCTTGGAGAATTACTCAGGCACGAGCAAGGGAAATGAACACCGCTCTCGGGCCGTCAGTAACCATCGGTGACGCCGGGTCAGAAAAGCGTCTGCATAACGTGACTCCCCAGGTGGCGACCGCCAGCCCCCAAGCCCGGAAGAAGCGGGAGGCTGACGCAACGCCGCGGGGACACCGGCCCGAACGCAAACGCCGGCGCCTCAAGCCCCGGCGGACAGAACGCCCGCCGGACGACGGCCCCTGCCGGGCACAGCCGCCAGGTAGATACCGCCGGGCCGCCCCTCCCCTCCTCTGGGGCTCAGCGTCACGCCGGCGAAGAAGGCTTTTTTAAAAAGACGGAAGAGCCCCAGAGAAAGCAGCGACCTCAGTCATCATGCCTGGCAGTGAGTAGTGCCACAAACCCCCCGCGGCTCAGGCTGGGTTCTCGCCGCCCCGGTGCTCTCGCCGTCGCTAATCTTGTCGCTCCATACCAGACGGCAGCTCCTCGCCTCACCAGGGCGCAGCCATGTTGGGAGGCCGGAACTACATTTCCCGTGAGCCTGCGCGGCGAGGAGCGTAGCTCCCACAACCCCCCTCGCCACCCAGTGTATCACGTCCACTCTTTCTCGACCGAGTCGTGCTTTGACCAGTAAGGTGCTCTCCTTACAGTGAAAACTCGGTCGTCTTATTTGGGGAATTAGTAAGAGTTGGAAGTGAAGGTTATTTTTTTGATAGCTCCCCAACTGGACACGGTCAAACAGGTGTGTGTCCCTCGGTCAATTGATAACACCCCCATAGCCTCCTCTCTCCCCCCATCCCTCGGTTCTTTCCTCCTGAATCCTATAGGGAAATGGGAGAGGACCTGGGCTGTGCTCGGTGAGCTCGCACAGGCGACAGGGAGGAAGGTGTCGATGCCTGCGTGTGCCAGGGCATGGTGAGTTCCATAGAGTGGTAGGAAAATACGGAAGAAAGCTGAGGGAAGTAAGAAGGAGAGGTGGGCTGTCCAGATTCTAGAAGATTTAATCCCGTTCTGTTATGCAGGCCTAAGTAGTCCATGGGAGATATGGAGCATTATGTCCACAACTTCTGTGGAGTAGAGGAGGAGACACTTCAAAGATTATTGAACAGACTAGTGCAGTGGTAAGGTAAAGTAACTCTATTAGCTGGACACCATAATGACAGGGAAAAGAAAACGATTCGGTGACATCAGAAAAAACGCAGGAGATGTCGATGATTAGCAACTGTTGTGGTTCAAATGGTACTTGTGTGACTTAAATGTATTATAATTATTTTAATCCTGGCTGCATTGGACTATGAATGGTGTGATGCAGGAAAGGAAGTTGGAAATCTAAGAGTCAGTCTCCCGACTCGCTCCACACCACATTTTCCTATCAGTAGTAGTTAAGGCTGGCTGACCAGAAAAATGGCATTGTCAAGAGAGTATTGAGTGTAGAAATAATTTATATGGAGAGAGGAAAGAACAAATGTTGGGAAGCAAGTGGGAGGTCATTGCAATAGCCCAGGAAAGAAAGGATGAAGCAAAAACTGAATAGCAAAAGTGCAGTCTGGAGGGATCACATCAACCAGACATGGCAAACTTCTGAAGAGGAACAAGGGGAAATCATGAGTCCCCACACTGCAGTTTTGCATCTACACTACTTAATACTTTCAAAAACTTTCCCAAGGACTTTCTGTGGACATAAAAATGTTTTTTGATCATTTCTAATAATGTTCTATATATAGCCACTAGCCACATGTGCTTTGGAGCATTTTATATGTGGCTGGTACAGTAAAGAACTGAATTTTGAATTTTTAAATGTTGTCTAATTTTAATTCATTTAAGCGTAATTAACTACAAATGACTAGTGGCTTCCAGTGTAAAATTTTCCCTTATCGTCTACTAACCAAATTCAATTATATCATCCATAGCCATCTGGCTTAAGGGTACTGAAATGTAAAACTTGTGATGATGTGACAATTAAAAGCCATGCATAAAGTAGCTGTTAAATGGTTCCTCATTCCTTCTGCTTCTGAGTTACAGGCCCAATTTTCCAATCACTTTCTGTTATTGCTGCCTCCATATCCTTAGCAAAACATGAATACATTTAAAATTTTGCATGCAGTCATTTTTATACAGGCCCTTCCTTCTTTTTTGTTTGGACTACTACATAGATCATTTCTTCAGGAAAGATGATTTGAACTAATTTTCAGCTGCTTTATGACCTTACTTCATTCATTATATAATTTTAGTGTTTTTATAGTCTTGCAACAATAACATTTCAATAAATATTGAGCTGAAAAGTAACTTAATTCAAAGATAGAATTCATCTTCGTCATTGCTAAAAATTTTTCAAAAGCATTACATACTAACCTAATAAACCTTTCCTTTGTAAAATCCTAATCTCACCTTCATGATACAAGTTTAGCCAGATTTTCCCTAAAGGACCAAGTAATGAATATTTCTAGCTTTGTGGCCACATTTATTCGTTGGTCACATATTCTTTTTCTTTTTTTTTTTTTTGGTTTTGTTTTTAACACCCCTTAAAAATGTAAAGACCTTGGGGAGGGAGCACAATAGACTATGGTGGAAAACTGTGGGAGTGGAATTAATGGGACTGCTTTAGACCAGTAGTGAGTGAAATATGTCATGGGACTAAGATGAGTACCATCCTCCCTGAAAACAAGAGACCTTGACAGACTGTACTCTTATCTGGAGAAGGGGAAAACTAAGGTTCTATTAGCAAGAAAATGGCAAGAACAGCTGTTGGGTAGACAAATAGTTAGTTCTCCCCCCAACTAATAAAAAAACAATTAACAGGCAATCATAAATCAGAAACATTCTGTAGGGGAGGGGGAGTGAAAGGAATCAAAACAGGCAAGGGAAGAGCACAAGGGACTATGGCGATGGTGCACAGGTGAATTTGTGGTAGAAATTTTTTTAAGTAATTTATTTATATATATTTGACATCAATTGTAGTCCCCATGGAATTTCCGCCACCATTTCATCAGTGCACCATCACCTCAGTCCCTTGTGCTCTTTCCTGCAAACCCTCCCCCCCACCAAGTGCTTTTGATTTGTCTTTGTCTTTTTGTTCTTGTTTTTTTTTAATTGTTCTTTCCCTTGAGCCCTTTTTTTGTTCCTTTATCTTCTTCCTAAAAGTGAAACCATCCAATAGTTTTCTCTCGCCTTCTGACTTATTTCACTGAGCATAATCACTTCTAGCTCCATCCATGTTTCTATAAATCACTCTAGTTTATCTTTGTTGATGACTGAATAGTATTCCATTGTGTATATGGACCACATCTTCTTGATCCAGTCATTTGTTTTGGGACATTTGGGTTGTTTCCAGGTCTTACCAATTATAATAGTGCTGCAATAAACATAGGGATATAAGTATTCTTTTGGATCGGTGTTTTTGTGTCCTTTGGTTAGATCCCTAGGAGTGGGATTGCTGGGTCATGTGGTAGCTGTATTTTCAGTAGACTGAGAAACCTCCATATTTCCTTAGTGGTTGCATTAACTTCCATTCCCTGAGGGTGAGAATTTTATGGGGTCTAAACCTGAGAGAAGAAAGCAAATATTGTACAAATATAAGCAATGAAGTAAAATACAAATAAAAAATATTTTTTTAAATAGTGTGTATTAAAAAATAATGGAATTGAATACATCTTTCTGGCTGGTTTATCAGAATATGATCTATCTCTTAATCTAAGAGAGATGCTGGAAGGATGAACATTCATAGACTAATCATGCAAAAGTAGAATTCTAAAAGCTATTATATTTCTAGTTCAAGACTCTTCAGAAAAGATTGACATAATCCTTGTAAGTTGTTTCATTTTCACTGGTTCCACAATGATACCATTGCACTACAGTTTCAAATTCCACTTTTATACTTAGAATTTTTCCAATTGTCCTTCCCTTTTTACCCCTTTTGCCCCAGACCTTTCATTTCTAGTTTCTTGTCATTGTTCTTCCACTTGTCACCAGTGTACTAATTTTGCTTTTCCCCCCTATTTACGGTGTTTTTTTTTAAAACAACTTTCATTTCTCAGTCTTTCCATTTATTCTTTCACTATTTATGTTATCCCACCAAAAAATCTGTAAACAAGAAATCTCTATCATTTCCTTCCCAAACTTTGTCTTCTCTGCTGTTTCCTGGGTTGCTGGCTTTTGAAACTCCAGTAAGAATTCATTATGTAAAACCAGTTGATGTTCACTGTGACATTTTAGGGCTGAATGCATTATTCATGTTGTGATAAAAATTCAATGAAAAGTTTGCAGTTTTAGAAGTTGTATGGTGAAAGTATTCCCTGTGCAGCACTTAGAGACAACACTAACTGCCAAAAGCAGATAAAAAGTGAAGAAATCAGCTTTTAATTTGTAACACAAAACATAAAAGTCTGCTTGGAGGAAGTTTTTGGTAATTTGCAAAATATAAACTTTAAGGTGTAAAGCAGTAACCTCCCCAGATGGTTTGCTGATTCTTGAGACAAAAGACCTACTATTCTCTACAACTTATTTTTCACGTAGAAGAAAACAAAAAGTAGACAATAGGATGCAGGATAATGTTTGAGGTGGCCAGAGGAGTTTTTAAAGGTTATGATAAAAG
The DNA here is from genome assembly GCA_019455555.1 of Galemys pyrenaicus. Classification (NCBI taxonomy): domain Eukaryota; kingdom Metazoa; phylum Chordata; class Mammalia; order Eulipotyphla; family Talpidae; genus Galemys; species Galemys pyrenaicus. Next base: position 766,946 of record JAGFMF010011410.1, read on the forward strand.
GAAGCAATTTTTAGAAAAACTCCACAAGAAAATCTCTTTTAAAAAACTTTATGATTACATCATTGTGAAAATGTCTTGCTACTTTGATGGCTTCATACCATCATTCATCTCTTAAAGACCCCCAAGTAACAAACCAGACAAGCTTCCTCATTAACTACACTGGATATAGATCCATATTCCATAGGTTTGATCAGATGCTTTTAGCTTTTACTTCCGTTATGGCTAGTAGCATCTAGAAGCATTAATTTTACCATTTTGTGTTGGTTACTTGTGCTTGAATTATTACTTCTAGTTATCTTTGCAGTATCTTTGGGGGATACCATCATCTTTAGGGATTTAGAATTTTCTAACTCATTTGTCCATTTTGCAAAAATATTTTTCGAATTATATAAGCATTTGCCTGGCACAAAAAGCATCTTGCTTTAAAGCAAAGAATGAAGGGTGCCAGAGACAGATCCCCTGACTGAGAATTCCCAGCCCACATTTTTAAGAGCTCCTTTCAAAATCCATGACCTAATGAAAGTTCCAGTATATTAAAACTGAGTAGGGATTTACTTGCTTTGAATAAAACTATAAGTAGAATTTCCAGCATATCCTTCCAGATATATATTGTGTATACATCACCTAAGAGGCCACTGTACTAGGGCTGGAATCTGAAAGAGCAGTCCTTAGAATAGCTGCATGAGAGCCAACTAAGAGCAGATAAAGTTTTAATAGTTCCTCGGAACCCCAGAGGATTATTGTGTGGCCTTCAAAATCTCCTGGGCCAGGACCCAGCAATTTGCATGGGTTACATGCAATCCTGATGCTTTCTGTTCAACCATGGAAGGAAAAAAATTGTGTATTATTCATCAACATGGAGCCCTTTAAAAACCTTCCCCAGAGTAAAAACTGCCAAATTTTAAGTATATTTTGGGTTATATTTAGGTGAAATGTTTTAATTTTATAAAGTATTAGAGACTAAGAAGCCAGATAATTCAGAGCTCAGCTTATCAAAGGACCCATAAAATACATGTCAAAGCATTTCTAATTATTGACATCTTTGTACCCCATCTTACAACTGAGATAGAGAAAACAGTGTAGACTGTTTAAGAGATGTTTGAGAGTGATATACATTATCTCTGGGGTCTCATGTGAATAAAAAGGCCCAGTTTAATATGTTTAAACATCTACAACTACCTTTTATCAAGGTGTTAAGTAGTAAATACACTTTGCTTAACAGTAACAGAAAGCTTAACAGTAACAGTAAGCTCTCAGTTTTATAAATGTAGACTCCAAGTCTCAGAGAAAATAAACAACTTTCCAAGATGTCACACTGACAGAGGCAGGAGTTCAACAACAAGCCCCTCCTGTTTACCATATGCATGCATTACTGCTGAGGAGCATATATGTACAGAAAATATCCTCTATTCATGTTTTTTTTTTCCATTGTCAAGTGATCCTTTATTGGGATTTTCCCTTGTACCTCTTAAACGGTGGTGCACTCCACCGCAGTACTGTTGATGTCATGTATATGTTGTGAGAGTGGCAGCCTACACACTGAGTGATCTCAAAGATCTCTTGACTGGTACCAGAGAGTTCTCTAGCTAAGATCAGTGCCACATCTGTCAGACTTTCTGACAATCTTATCAAAAGTGATATTTCCATTGTTCTGTTTTTCTGCTTCTTTTAGTGTCTTGGTGGTTCCTTGAAGGCTATGATGATGAGGGCAGATACTAAAGGTATAACCTCAATCTGGATCTGTCTCTTCTGAATGGTCAGTTTCACTGTAATCCTCAAGCAATTCCAAGCACCAGTTCCCTTACCACTGACCCTTTTGGGAGACAGACCTAAACATCCAATCATGGGGGCCAGAGCAGAGGTGAAACCAGCTTCCCCATGGGTGTGCCTCAGGTGTACAACTTTGGGTCAAACTTAGGTGGCATGATGGAGACAGCTAGTATCAGATGAATCCAGATTCTGGATGACCAAAGAAAGTTGCACCTTCTTCTAAGAAATTTAGCCTTCTCTAAGCAGAAAAGCTCTCTGTTGATATATTGAAGTCCAAATATAATGAAACACGTATCAACCTGGCAAACATGAAAAATGTTTCTTTATTTGTTTTTTTAAAGATTTTATTTATTTATGCATACAAAAACTGGGGTACAGGCCAGAGGTGTGTGAAGGGGGTAAAAAGATTTACCAGGGACAGAGTGGGGAACAGAACTGGCAGATCTACTGAAATACACTGTTGAGGGGAGCAGCAGGTGAGGCAGGAGAGTCTGTCGTGCCATGTGGGTCACCTCCCTGGCCAGGGATTGAACTCATGCTATAGTGGCTGTGGATGCTACATAGTGCTGCGCTTAGCCCCTTGTGCCACCAGGAAGGCCCTGAAAAATGTTCTCTTTAAATAGTTGCACCTTTTAAGCACCAAATCGTGACTGTACACCTCCAGTAAAGATAGTGTCCAAATTCTTAATTGAAACCCAGATGCTATGTTAATTAATTTTTTAAAAGATCAACTACATTGTCTTGTTTCACTCTGTTGTTTCAGGTTTAGAATTGGAAGTGCAATTGTGTATCTTTATTTTCTCATCCATTTGAAATAATGACTTAAGGGGACATGAGGTAATAACAGAAGTTAACAAAGCATAGATTGACTTTTCAACATCTCTAGGAAACCTGCTGATATTCTCAGCACAAAGAATGAATAATTGATTAGCATTGATTATGGCACTTTTCATGAAATTTAACACATCATAATAGAAACAGGTAGCTTTGAAAAATCATTTGAAACAAGAAGCTTCATGAAGTTGAATTATTGAGGTGGTGATATGGGTAAACCATCCTATCAAATTAACATAATATTTTCCATGCCCATCAAAATAATTGTTTTCTGTTTGATTTGCTGACAAATTTCTTATGTCATCTCAGTATTACAAAATTCTTCAAAGTCAAAAGGAACTCTACTACACTGTTGGTGGGAATGCAAGTTAATGCAACTGCTATGGAAAACCATATGGAGGTTTCTCAGTCTACTGAAAATACAGCTACCACATGACCCAGCAATCCCACTCCTAGGGATCTAACCAAAGGACACAAAAACACCGATCCAAAAGAATACTTATATCCCTATGTTTATTGCAGCACTATTATAATTGGTAAGACCTGGAAACAACCCAAATGTCCCAAAACAAATGACTGGATCAAGAAGATGTGGTCCATATACACAATGGAATACTATTCAGTCATCAACAAAGATAAACTAGAGTGATTTATAGAAACATGGATGGAGCTAGAAGTGATTATGCTCAGTGAAATAAGTCAGAAGGCGAGAGAAAACTATTGGATGGTTTCACTTTTAGGAAGAAGATAAAGGAACAAAAAAAGGCTCAAGGAAAAGAATAGTAACAATCAAAAAAAAAAAAAGCCCAACACAAGAACAAAAAGACAAAGACAAATCAAAAGCACTTTGTGGGGGGGCGGTGGTTGTGGGGAGAAGGACTGGGATGAAGGAAGAAAGAGCACAAGGGACTGACATGATGGTGCACTGATGAAATGGTGGTGGGAATTCCATGGGGACTACAATTGATGTCAAATATATATAAGTAAATTAATTTAATAAAAAATAAAACCCAAAATTCGTCATAGTCTTAAATGATCTTTCAGTCCAATGAATATATATGTGTTATGGTGTATTGCGGGAAGATTGGACTGAGTAAGCCAAGCATAGGCTAAGAATTCACAAAACAAAAGGAATCAGGCACACACTGTTAAAGGAATGAGGAGCTAGAAAATAAAGAAATACAATACTTAACCCCCTGGTGGCCTGGCAGGAGTTGGATCTGAGTCAGGGAGCTAACCCACTTATGACTAAATGGACCTCTCCTCTCTGGTGAATTCTTTCACCCTCTTCTCAACCACCCTAACCCTCCCAAAACATCCTGTACCGCTGGCTTACACCCCAGTTCTTCTACATTTAAAAAAAAAACAGAGAAAGAAATACAATAAATTCATGGCCATTTCCTTTAAGTATAGCAGGCAACTTCCACCAGAAGATGGCAGCAGTGGAAGCAGAAACCTTTAGAGAAAAGGAGTTCGGGCCTGCATCAGGATCCTGCCTCAAGAGCTCTAGAATCAGCAAAGGTTCCTAGCCAGTATGGAAGGCTTGGGGGCTAGTGAGGAATCACTGCTCTGAATTGATGACAGGTGTCTCCCCGAGTCTGAAAGAGGAGAGTTAGGATAATGGTTTAGAAAAATGAAGCAGTGGTTACCAACCCAGGTCAACCCAAGGTCTCTCAGAAATTAGTTCCATTTATATCAGAAAAGTCAACTAGAAGTAACAAATAGCAAAGCATGGCATTAAGAAGACTGACATGAATTTAAGACACAGTCACAGACCAGAACAAAAAGCAAGTCTGATTGGAAACCCTGAATGTTGCTATCAAAAGCAAAGATCTAGGTAGTTTTCCTTCAGTTGTTAAATAGCGGTAGAGCCTGTATGGAGGCCTGCCTGGGAGTCAGGGTTTGGGAGAGGAAGTTCTGGCAATACTCATCACATATTTAGGAGTTAGCTCATTTTCTCGGACCATTTTAAATGTGTTTGTGAAAGCAATAAAAAAAATAAAATAAAATTGGGGTCCTACCTGGTGAACTGGGGTAAGTTAAATCTCAGCTTTACATCTACGAAGGTCAACAGTGATGGCCTGAGATCAATATCCAGCCAGGGAGCTGACACACATGGCACAGCAGACTTCTGTTTCCTCCACTGCTTGCATTTAGCAGTGCGTTTCAGTCCATCTGCCTGTTCTGCTCCCCACTCTGTCTCTGATGAATCCTCTTACCCCATCACCGCTGGTCTGTGCCCCAGTTCTTCTAACAAAAACAATTTTTTTTTTAAAAAGGCAAATAGTGTAGATCACAGATGCTCTCTCCTTTCCCATAGCTGCTAAAGTAATGAGGAAGACCAAGGAACAGTTGTCTTGGAGTGTTTTGAAGAGATGGTTCATGGAGGGGAAAAGCCAAGTACTCACCACAAGGAGAGTTACAGTGAAGATTTCACCCTCAGTACAATGCCTGACACTCTTGGTTGTGCCCATGTACAAAACTGCATCAAACATGACGCATTATCAAGATGGGCCAAAACTGCCTTTAGCTTTTCTTTTTTTTTTTTTTTATAAATTTTTTTTTTTTTAAAGATTTATTTATTTATGCATACAAGCACTGGGGCACAGGCCAGAGGTGTGGGGGGGGTGAGAGGATTCACCACAGAGAGCGG
>JAGFMF010011410.1:777444-825468 GCA_019455555.1 Galemys pyrenaicus
GATCACTGCTGCCAATGACATTCAGATGCTAATCCCTTGAGATTGTGTCTGTCTGTCATTTAGCCGAATCCCTGTCCACCTTCCCTGGGTCCCTGTCCCCGTGGTCTCAGTGCTCTGGCTGCTCTGGTATGTTGCACCTTCCTATCTAAGAACTGTGCTGCCCTTTACCCTCAGGGGTTTTTGGATATACAGTTCACCTTCGCAGTTCACTGCATACTTCACACTGTTCAGCTCAGTCACTTCAAATGTGTGGCCTCCTCCCTTTCCTATAGCTTCCTGTGACTCTAACTGGTATCCTAATTGTTGAGAGTGTCCCCAAAGCACCCCTCCCTCTTTTCACCTTGGATACATCCCCCTTTTGACTTTTCCCTTGCATAGATCCTTATCTCTACTTCTACTATTCCCCTTTGCTAGGCATAATAATACCCACCAGGCTTTCCTTGACTCCTTTCCTGCCTTCATACCTGAGGGTTCCCAAGAAGACTAAACAATGTCTGTTGGTGATGTCTGTGGAAACTGACAGCATAATGATGAAATAGGAAAAATGACGGAGAAGGAAGAAGGGAGAAGGAAAAGACAAAAAGATAAAGAAGAACAGGGGATGGAGTAAAGAAGGTGGGTTCAGTCCCTCTGCAGGTGGTGCTATCCTCTCCAAGGACTCCTGTAAAATAGATCCCAAATTTCCACCATGGATAGTACTGCTTTTGACTAACAATTTTGTGGAAAAACAAAATATCACCTTCACTCTTTATTCTTTCCCACCAAATGTCAATCAACTAGCATGCCTGAGAGGTGATGTTTTAGAGAAGTTCAAATTGTGGGTTCTGCTGCCAGACTACCTGTAAGCTTGCTAACATGGTACCATTATTACCAGCTTTGTACCCTTGACATCTCTTTGCTTCAGGTTCCTCACCTGTGAAGTGGGGGATAATAATGGAACCCAAACAATGGTTGATAGGAGCATGAAAGGAGACTGCTTAAGTGTTCTGCATCGGGCCTGGCATGAAATAAGGCTGCTATTCTGAAAATGTCTTCCTTTACCACATCCCTCCTCTCTGTGGCTACATCATATTCCTCTGTAAATGAATTAACTCATCTCTGTGGTCTCTCCATGCCTACCACAGCCTCCCAAGTATCAATGGCAAGCAAAGGAAACATGGCTTCTCTGCAGAGTACATGTCAAATGCGTGTGCTGTTGTGCTGGAAAAGCACTAGCTTCACTCAGACCAGGAAAGGAAATAATCACAACACAGTTTATTTACAATAGGCCTTTTAGAAGCTTTGGCCTGGGACATCATACACAATTTCATTATTTTATTGCAAGTGCATAGTAAAATAAAAACCAATGAGCCACAGCTGATAATTTTATAGAACTTGGCTTTATCTCCCAAGTGTGTGATCATTGATCAGCTGGTGCACTAAAATCCCCTAGGAGAGCTTTTCAAAAACGTGCTAACTTGGACCCACCTCCAGGGATTCTTGTTAACTAGAGCTTCATCTGGTGTATTTATTGGGAAATGGTTACCCAAGCAATTCTGATGCTAAACTACTGTTCCAAGTATTCCTGGCCCCTTCCTTCCATTCTGTGAAAACCAATTTCAACTCAAATGAAAAAATGCCAGCAATTTTGATGGCATTCTCTATATAACTAGGTGTATTAGAAATCTCTCAGCAAACTCTACAGTCACATAAGAAAAGATCTATAGTTCTTGTTTATGACATAACCATGTCATTATGAATTGCATTCCATTAGGATTAAACTACTAGCAACTCTTCTAGTGGATTTTTCTACCATTCTAATGAGAACAAAATAAAAAAAAAACACCTTTGTGGATGATGACAAACTCAGCCTCACCTAAAGCAGACCACAGGCACCAGGCTGTTGGAATCGTCCAGGGCCTACCTGCTGTAATTTTCATTTTCCTCTGGGCTGCTTTCCCACCAGTTTCTGATTTTAGGGTACTTGTCCACTTTTATACAGGAGGCACCTCAGTCACTCAGAACTTTGATCCAGAGACCAGCTCAGAACAGGGAACAGGAAAAATTGAATTGTCCTATTTAACTAAAACAAGCTTTTTAGGTTCATAAAAGGAAAAATGTTATATATAATGACATATTGGTTCACCTACTTGTGACTCTGGAGTCTCAAAAATTCTCCCCGTGACAACTGGCTGAGTCTCTGTCTTTATAAACTGTTGGTAATCCTGCTATCTGTAGCTGTTCCTTCTATCCTGGCTCTTAGGAAATTTGCTAACGATATTGCAAATAAAAAAGGGCATTTTAAAAAAGGACTTTATTTGCTCCTATATTTCACATAATTTCTCATCTCCTTTATTTGAAAGTCGAAAAAATCAGTTACGTTAGACAGTGGTGTGAGCTACCTTCCTTGTCATTTTAGTTGATATGTAAAGTGCTAACAATGCCTGGTATATGATGAGAGCAACGTGGGCTGGTTAGTTATTTCTGTCACAATATATAATTGTGGGTGTTATTATCCTTGGGCTACAACTAATTTTTAGGACCTAAATATATGGAATGTCCCCTAGAATTAGACATTAAAATACTGTGTAAATGAAGGAAGTTAATGGATTATGAAAGTATTATGTTCCAGAGATGCTCCATAGAAAGAAGGCCCTTTCTACAATACCAGAAGGCAAAACAGGTATTTAAGCTGACTGTTATATGGTATTTCAAGAGCTGGAAAGTCAAACTTTCAAAGGCACATCATTCCAGGCTGCTCTGTATTGTGACTTATACCCAGAAACGTGTGATGTCGTGAACTGATGCTACAGAATTTAACATGACCTGCAGTACCTGAGTCACGGGCACTTAGTGACGTGTTGCTGAGCTAAAGAGACAAGCTCTGGGTGGAAGATATATTCTGTAGGAAAGTTCTGACATATGGAACAAAAGGAGATCACAAATCCTCCTTCTAGTAGGCACCCATCAGAAAGCTGTCCACATGTCTAGCCTTCCTCTGCATTAGATTTATCTGTTTCCATGATTTTTCTGCTACAAGACTGACATTTTTGAGGATGGGCTCCTCATTACTTATCTCCTTATCTCCACTCCCACCAGAACCTAGCATATAGTAAACAATAAATGTGGCGTGGAGAGAAATGACGGTATTCTTCATCTTTTCAATCTACATATTGAATTAGTAGGAGAAATATCTCCAAATAAATGGTAACTCATTTTCTGAACTCAAAGTGGAAACATATCAGATTGAAATACAATCTGGAGAAAAAATATTTGAAATCTGGAAAGTTTCAGAAAACACAGGATAGAGGAATGCTTCATCTCGCTTTTTCATTCCTCCCTTCTTACCACCTTCTCATCCAACCTCACTAATTCATTCACTTCTCCACCACCAATTTGTCCATCCCTTATTTATTCAAACTACACTGCCAATTCATACCTCCAAAATAGTATGCTGCTTTTGATTTATTAAAATAAGTACATCATAAAGATTACTCTTTTTACTTCTTAGTACAGAATTTTCTGTTAGTAAGTAGTCCATATAAACAGATTAAATCAGTAAGCAGATTTTTAAAAACACTTTGCCAAAATTTAACAAAAACCTAAATCCATTTCTTCTCTACAGCACCAATAACTATCATGTAAAAAACATGCTTTCTTTTACTTCTCCCTCTTCTGACAACAAAATAGTAGATTCTGAAGAAAAATAGATTTAAGGTGTCAACATCTGTAACAAACTTAATCTTCATTGTGCTCATATAAAAAACGAATTCATTAGATAAAATTTCAGAGGAATCAGAATTTTTCAATTTTGAAATAAAAATGAGAACTTCTGCCCCACAGATACAAATAAGTCTTAAGATTTTATGTTGATCGTGAAGTAAATAATATGCACATGATTAAGACAAATGGCACAACACATGTGTCAGGTATGCACTTGGACCTTTCACTGGAAAATATTTTAGAGTCAAACAACCCCCCAAACTAGCATGATGTGGAAATAAGAAACTTATACAATGTTATATTGTATAATGACTATTCATTTTAACATTTCAGCTGTAGCCTTTCAAAAGTTTAAAATGACCACACCATTTAAAACATTAAATGTAATTTTGCCTGAGATTTTTTATATCTGATTTTTTTATTCTAGACTATATATGACCATTCTCTTAAATAAACCTGTCCTATTTCACATTTTTCATTATATCCACATTGTATGGCCATATAAAAAGTTACTAAAATGCTGTCTACTGGCAGGTTTTTCCATGATAAAGAACACCACATGAGAAAACAGGCCAGGAAAAAAATACTGATTTAAGATTCCTGATCCTCCCTCACCTGTTCCCCCTCCCCCCCAAATGGAAAACTATTTTCTTCCTAGTGATGAGAACTGACCCTTTTCCCAGGAATGGAGACTTCCATCCTCTGTGGTGTGGAAAGTTCCTTACCACAATGGCCATAGCCTTCTTGCCTACATCCACCATGTCAGTGCAGGAAGTAAGGTAGATAGGGTTGGAAGATGATGAGCATATTCCAAGTCTCCCAGTCACTGACCCCTTGGAGCCTGAACACCAGGGCCATGAGTTCTAGTTCTCAACAGCCTTCAATGATGCCATCAACTATGAGAGAAAATTGCACTCTTCCACCTAAAACCAAGTCAAAGACAGTTTCAACCTTAGGGTCAGAAACAAGCAATTTAAATTTCCAACACACCTGAGCTTCCCTTAAACTACCAAAATCCAAGCAGTTGACTGGCTTTTGTCCATTAGGAAAATGATGTCTTTGGGAACTTTGCCTAACCCAGCACCAAAGCTCATACTAATCCCATTTAGATTTTATGTATGTTCAATCATGTTTGATGGCTTCATTTTTAATAGGTACATTTTTTATTTGTTGTTGATGACTATTATGTCCTTTTATAGGCATCTTGAATTATTCTGAAAGTTCATTCTGGCATCAAAACAGATAACTTGTTCTTCTAGAGTTTTACCAGAAGGTTTCACTTCAACCTAAGTAGCATAAATTTCCAGGGAGAAATGACATAACTTCTTAATTTGATTCACAGCTTGATTTTCATGGACCCAAAAAAAGCCTAAATTTTCTCCTACCCCAAAAATGTGACTGTTCTTCAGAAATGGTCTTCAAAAAAATATTGATTTGTTCCTGGAAAATGTATTTTGGTGTAGAAGTTGCCACTTATAAAATGTCACTGGCCCCGCTCCAGACTCCTCATCAGTAGAGGATATTGCAGAATGGTCTCATTAAAATTTCCAAATAAAAGCATCATACACCGTGTCAGAAATTATTCTAACTTTTACCTTGTTGTCTGACATTAGCTTCTTGCCCTTGGATTCCTGCAGGAACAGCCATCTTTCAGGGATGAAATAAAACTCCCATAGGTGTGGCTAGCAGTAGTGGGACCTGAGTACTAGGACTCACAGATGTTTTTTGACCTGCATTGTTATGAAGGGATGACATCTGAAACAAAAATTCAGCCTAGAAAGTCTAACTGGGTGATTGAGATAAGAAAAAGAAGAAGTGGGAGAGTGGGAGATGAAGGGATGGAAGGAGGGGGGGGGAGGAGGAGGAGGAGGAGGAGAATTAATGAGATTTAATTTTATATTGGCAACAAACCCAGAGAAAGACCCACATTGTGTGTGTGTGTGTGTGTGTATGTATGTATGTATGTCTTTTTGTCTGTCTGTGTCAGTGTTTGTACTTCTAACGGAGAAAAAGTTCCTGAAGCTCATGGACAGTGTGTTACCCATCTCTGCACCCCCAATATCTAACATAGTGCATTACATATATGGGTGTTTAATACATGATTATTAAATGATTGCATTTTACACCAATTTTTAGGACACTGGAAAGCCCTCCCTAGATCATATGTAGAACTTCCATAGCAGTATGTCTTACTGCATTCTCTAACATGATGACACACCCACAAAACCCCAGTCACAGTTTTACCAATATAGATATCAAAAAACATGCTAGGTACAAATACTACTTCAGTTTTGTAACCAGAACTCCATAGATGTAAAAATCCATTCTATTAGAAAACAGTGGGCATATATTCTGGCAAGCCAAATGTTTTTTAAGACAGAGGTTTCATTTTTAGTTTCATGATGAAGTCAATAATACAACTCTTACCACCAATTCTTCAAGTCAAAGCACTTACAGAGCCACACTGGAAATAACTAAGTATGCCATGACTTCCACTCCACCCTGGCAGGAAATTTCTACCTGCCCATTGCTCAATCCAACTTTACTATAGAAGGGAACTTCTGGGTGGGGACATCTTTATTTAAATAAATTCCTAACGAGGATGTTCAGTAAGCTCTCCTCAGTAGGACAACATACCCACCTGTCTGGAATACACCCAAAACTGTGTGTCACTTGTAATCAGCCAGTGTGGAGGCTAAGTTAATGGCAGAGCACAGCAGCTTCTAAGCCTTCATTTGGACAGACTTTAGAGGCAAAACTTCCTCCTCTGTGGATTCTCCACTTATCCCTTCTAAATGCTACACCAAGTGACTGCAGTGTCTCAACACCCCTCTCTGTTGATCTCATGATAATCTGTTAAATAAACTTTTATCCAAAAATAATGGAGCTGAACTCTTGGCTGAGATATTTTGAGCACTATGGGTCTGCCAAAACATTGGGCACTGTAAACACCATTAACTGATTCAATCCTGCTGGCAACACTCTGAGGTAGATGCTTTTATTATCATCCTCACTTCAGAGATAAACTGAAAGTGGTTAGCCCCCAAGCCTCTTTATCTCCAGGTTGGGGTGTTAACATTAGGCAACATTCTAGCAAATTCACCAAAACATTTTACTTTCTTCATTCAAACAGGTCATTGCCTTCAAACTACCTGTGCCTAGAGTGCTGCCAGTTTGGAAAGTAGATCCAAAGATCTACTGGTCTCCAACAAGTCTATTAACTAAAATTCTATAGACCTCTCTCTGCATGTCATCCTGCTAGATTCTCCATTAGTTGTATTTTTACTAACGTTATTGGCTGATGAGAAATGCTTTCTATGTTTACCTGTGACAAAGTTGCCTACCAAAGTAGTTTTCTTTGAACAGTACCTTGTACTAAGAGAAGATGAGAGATGTGCCATGATGGGGATTTTTATGAAATCTGTTTCTGGTTAGCAGAGCATGACATCACACCTCTCTTTGTCCTTGCAGGCTTGGCAGGTGTGACTGTAGCCATGTTGAAGCACCAAGGAAACAAAGGGATAGGGGAAGGGCCCATGAATTTTCTTTAAAGGGCCCTTGAGAGTATTTATATCAAAGAGTTTATTTTTAGATATCTTAAAAGAGCATTGGGGTCAAGTCAAATTTCCTAACCAGGTGTAGGTATGTTTGTGAGAATACTGCAGATGGATGAAAGATACTTGAGAAAAGTTGGTGAAGCCAAAGGAGAGAATAAAAGTGGAATGGAATAGTCAGTTAGTATAGGACAGACTCAAGAACTAGATAGTATTTCCTGAAACTAAAGAGGAAAGGAGGAGGAGGAGGATATATTTATATGAGCCCATTCCCATTACTGTACTTAATGACACTCAGATGTCTTTCATCTCTGATGCAGTGGACAAAGGGCAGGATGTACAGTTAAATAACACAATGAATGGGGGAGGTAGAGAAGAAAAACTCTTATAGAGAATTGTCATGCAGTGGAGGAAGCCATAGTGATACTGATTTGTAGAGGGTGGGCTGTGGTTTTAGCTAAACATACACTTTTTATTTAAGTAAAATTGCTTTATAACATTGTGTAAGTTTAAGGTGTGCATCAGTGAAAAGATACATATGGAAACACTACATAGAGTCTCCCACTGAATGTCTATCTCTGCCCTTTACCGTACCATTGTCCCCTTTGTCCTGATTTATACCTCCCTCTTCCTTTTCCCTCCAGGTTACCACTAACTTGCCTTAAAAATCTAAAAGTTTATTTTTGTTTTATTTATAAAACACACACAGTTGAAATAAATTGTGGGTAAGATTTTCTTCCACATTGCTCTATATACCCTGAGATAGAGAAACATGGTTCTGAAAATGGAGGGAACTAGTATACGAGGAAAGGGCAAAATTGAACAAAATCTCAGGGTTAGAAAGATCAATTGGAAAATAACTACAACCTGTGAGAACAAGATGAGTTAAGTACGTGTACAAATTCATTCATTCATTTCATCATATTTTATTGAGGATCCATTACATACTGGGTGTCTGCTCAGTACAAGATGAGCAAGACCCTGCCCTAGAGTTAAAAATTAAATAGTGCAAGTCTGTTGATATTTACTGTGGAATACAAGTGTGCAAATATACTTTGTTAAAGTCACTTCTATGTGGTACCATGTCTGTCTCACACTCAAACACAATCAGAGGAAAGCTCGGGTCACTCAGTAGGTAAATCCAGATAGTCAAATGTTATAAAACAAAGCACAGCTATTGACATAAAGGTCGAAGGTGTTAGGAAGGTATAGGGCTGGGAGTGATGAGTGACCCTGAAAGACATGCTGCGTGTCTTTCAGGGTGTGTCTTCCAATGTGACCGATCCAGGGATCTATTGTTGAATCCATTCCTTAAGGTTAGAAAGGGGATCTAATTTGGTATGGCCTTCTTCCACCGTCTTCCATTTATCATATAGGATTGCAGATATATATAGGGTGGTTTAGGGTTAGGACTATTTAAAATGAGAGAGTCAAATAAAAGGACTAAATACCATTGGTTCATATATAAACTGGCAGTACCCATGTCTATGTAGTTTGGTCAGCCTTGGGCCAATGGTAATATTTTTATTGATGTTTTAAGACCACACAGTTTAAAATATACTTGACCTGTGTGTGTCCTTGGTGATTACTTATTTTTTGTGTTTATTGTCTAACTTTACCAACCTCTACTAGTTCCATGATGGCAGGGACCATGTCTTTTTTGTTCAGTGTTGTTTTTCCAGCATCTGCAACAGTGCCTGCACATAATAGTTAGTTGTTCAAGAAATGGTTTCAGTTTGCCATAGAAGCAATAGGTACTGATGCTATGGCACCTTGCCTTTGGATTTAAGGAAGCCTTCAGAAAGAAGATAGCATTAGAACTCAGAGTGGGTAAGGTTTTGTGAGGTGGAATGGGACGAGAAGAATATTCCAGAAAGGGTTCAACACCATAAATAAAGGTGAAGTGTAATAAAGAACATGGTATGCTTTGGGAATAATGAAAAGTGTAGTTTTTGGACACTGATACTTTAAAAAGTGGACAGTACTAGTGGAAAGTAAATCTCCTTCCATACAAACATAGCTTCCTTAATGTGGTCCTTGTAAGACAAGGACCACAGGGGAATGTAAATAAATTAAAACTACTTTTGTAAGACTATGGAATTAAAGTCTTTTGTCAGATGGACAAATTTGCCCATAATGAATCTCTCTGAAAAGCTTTTTCCTCTCAAGTGAACCCATATATGGCCTTCATCTAGCATTTTCCAAGAGTTTTATTCAAGGAAGTGTGAAGATATTGGAGAGTTGAAAGAAAACATAATAGTAGATAATGCTGCAAAGTAGCTAATTTAACACAGATTTTAAAAAACAGAAAAATCAATGTTTAAGATTATTAAGTGTAAACAAGACATTATAAATGTCCACCATATAAGAAAAATTATTCACCCAGTCGTTCATGAAAAAAATAATGGAGGTGAAACCTGAAAAGATTTTCATTTAACAAACATTTGCTACATAACAGGTGTTTGGGGTACACTGTCAATCTTCACAGCAGCTCAGAGATATGGGGGTCACTACACTGTTTTATAGCTGAGGAAACAGAAGCCTAATGGCTAGCTACCTGCTAGCCTGATTAATGACAGTGAAATCAAGCTAATGGAAGCTAGCTCATGCCCTTTCCCCAACCTATGTTGCCCCCCGCCGTAAGAAGCTTTTTTGATGAGCTGTAGAGAAACTTCTTATCCAAATGTGAAAACAATACCAAAGGGACAGGTCTCCCAACACGTGTGTGTGTGTGTGTGTGTGTGTAAGAGGGAGACAGTACTGTCTTTGGCCAGTCCTGTTGCCCTGTGAAGCAATGCCCCCCGAACAGCCTAAGATCCCTGTCTGTAATTCATCCATTACAATTAATCCAGGGTTAAGGTATGGTTTTTGAAGCCCTGGTTGAGATGCAGATATGTGACCTGGATGACTGACACTGCCTCTTTATTACATGTAATTAAACAACAGGCTATTTGCGAACCTGACTCTACTGGTCAGGAGCAGCAGTCCGGAAAGGCAGGGACTGCCCCTGGGAGTAGGTCCCCGGCACAGGATAGCAGAGCAGGGTGGGTGTCTGGGTTGAGGAAATCGTTCCCTGAGATCACAGACGTTGGAGCAGAGTTTAAAAACCAACTTTGACTTCTGGGCAATTCTCTGGGGAGGGAGCGAGGAACATCCCTCACTCTCTCATTCCAGGATTCTTCAGGAACCCCACTGACAAGTCTGCCGAGGTTCACCATCTTTCGGGCCCGGGAGCCTCCGGGGTACGACCCTGGCGCAATTTGACTGGGCCGCTGCCGCCAGTTCTCCGCCGTGTGCGCACAGCAGAGGCGTCCGCAGATTTAACCCTTTCCCCCCAGACTTCCGTGTGGGGGCCAGCGCGCCCCGCTCCCTCACCGCCCCCGCGCCCCCGCCCCGCCCCCGGCTTGGGGACTGGGCATGCTCAATCGTGCCCGCGCTCAGCCCGGGGGGACCTCTGCGCTCCCTCGCCCGGCGACTCGCGGTCGCCTTCTCGCCGCCCGCCGCTCGGGGTTCTCCTCGGCTTGCTCGGCTCCCGCGACCCAGATTCCTGCCCGCCCCCGCCCCTGCCGGGCCTGCAGCCAGTGCGGCAGCCGCGCCACCCCAGTGCAGCCGCCGAGCCGGGGACCGCCCGCGTGCACCGCCGGCGCGGAGCCCGCCGCTGGAGTGCCCGGGGAGGCGGCGATGAAGACCCGACTGCCGCCCGCCGGGACCTGCTGAGCTCTGTAGCCGCGGCTCCAGGTGAGTGCCGGGGCCTGGCGCCAGCCCCGCGGAACCGAGGGTCGCGAAACGAATGCCCTTGGGGAGGAGCGAGGTGGTGGCGAGCACGCCAGGCACCGTGCTCACGGCGCTGCTTCTGGGGCGCCGCAGAAATGGGGATCGTGGGCAGAGCGGGCACCGGAATGCAAGTGTGCACTGCTTCGGTACCGGGGCTTCGTGGGCACCCTGGACTGTCTGCCTTTCCCAGGTCCTATCCGCGGGTCCCCCCAGTTAACATGCGCGGGCAGCAGATCCGCGCGTGCTGCTTTTGGCTTCTCGGCCCGGGTGTGGGTCACCTGGCAACGGAACGCCGAGGTCTCTGGAGGAAGCAACCCCAAGAGAGACCAAAATGGGAACGGGAATGAAGGACTGCGTGGCCTGGGCAAGCGGCCGGTCGGGGGTCTTGGGTCTCTTCAGTCTCGCGGGTCTAGTCCCTTGGGGCAGTGCGAACTGCGGGCTATTCAGGCTGCGGGGCTGGGGGCGGGGGTCACCAACGCGGTGCCTCCTCGGACTGCTGGGGAACTCCTCAGTTCTCAGAGCATCTCTTTCTCGGGCAGGTTTAACTGAACAAGCAAGAGGGGAGCGACGGCCACGGAGCAATTAGAGCAAACCGAGGAGTCCCTTTTTTCCAGGCGTGGGCGCGGGCTGCCTTTGCTCAGGGTGTTTCTGCTCAGTCTCTAAGTGGCGAGTCCGGTAACACGCCTTATGAATATTTCAGGAGCCACCTCGCCGGCTCGCTTGTTTCAGATCAAGTTTAATGAATGTGTTTGTCAGCTTCTCTGACCAGGCGAGTGGGAGCCCTGTGTCATGAGCTCTCCGAATTTCACCCCTTCCCCGCACCAACGAGGGGAAAAGACCCTGCTCACCCACAGTGAGTTTTAGCTGGGCACCATAAATTGAGGCCCTCGTTTGGAGGCAACGGGTTTGGGCGGGCATCCAGGCATTGTTCTGCATCTCTGCAGTGCGTGCCATCATGCCATCACTTGACAACCGCGTTTCTCTGGCGCTGCCAGTATGGTGGAGGGCAGGTAGAGTGCGTGTTGGGGTGAATGTGTTAATTCTTCATCATCTTGTGACACCAGGTAGTTACAAAGGACTTAGTCATTCTGCCTTCGAAGTTGTCTCTGAGACAGCGCTAGTTGAAATTCCAAAGAAGGCTCCATTGTATTGCTCTCCATTGGGAAGTATTTCTCCTTTTGGGAGGTATTGCTCCATTGGGAGGTATTTCTCCTTGATTCTTTCATGGAAATAAGAAATGGCTTTTCTTTCATCACTGTCAAAAGAAGTGAAAGAAGATCACTTCTTGGAAGGGACTTTTCAGGACAGAAAGAAACTGGAGGTCATCTTTCATTAGCCTTTAGGTTAGAACTTCCACTGCACCATCAACGTTAATCAGTCCGCCAACACACAAGCAATTAGGACTCTCATGTGGTCCTCATTTGCGGAAGAAACGGGCTTATTCCAAAACGGCATTTTCCAAGCTGACTTTTTTCACTGTTGGTAAGCCAGGTATATTTAACAGAATTCCTCTGTTGACTAAGACTTCTAGCCTCCAAGATTGACACCAGGCTAAATGAGGCACATCTCTTCTCCCCTTAACCTATGAATGTTAAGCAGCCGCTCTGGGTTTCCAGATGTTTCACATTTAGGGAAGGCTTTTCAACAAAGCACTGCAGTTACATCACGGATGTAGCTGCACCTCCCCCTGCCAGACTGCTTCTCCCAGCCTGGTCCCACTGAGGGTACATCTCCTTATGCTTGATTAATGAAGAAATAAATCTCCAAATGACAGATATTTATTTCTTTTATTGTTTTATGCTGACTTCATAGAAAAATAGGAATTTAAAAAAATTGTTAATTATTAATACATATAGCCAGATCTTTTTTTACTTTTATTCCATATATATATATTTATATATTTTTGACATCAATTGTGGTCCCATGGAATTCCCGCCACCATTTTACCAGTGCACCATCACCTCAGTCCCTTGTGTTCTTTCTGCTCTCCACCCATTTCCTCCCACTGCCCCACAAAGTGTCCCCGATTTGCCCTTGTCTTTTTGTTTTTGTTGCATTTTTTCCTATTGTTATTATTCTTTTTCTTGGCTGTTACTTGGTTCCCTTATATTCCTCCTAAGAGTGAAACCATCCAGTATTTTTCTTTTGCCTTCTGACTTATTTCACTGAGTATAATCCTGTCTAGCTCCATCCATGGTTCTATGAATGACTCTAGTTTATCTTTTTTGATTGCTGAATAATATTCCATCTTGTATATGTACCACATCTTCTTGATCCAGTCATCTGTTTTGGGACATTTAGGTCATTTCCAGGTCTTACCTATTGTAAATACTGCTGCTATAAACATAGGGGTGCAAATATTCTTTTGAATCAGTGTTTTTGTGTCTTTTGAGTATATTCTTAGGAGTGGGATTGCTGGATCATATAAGAGTTTCATTTTTAGTAGTTTCAGGAACTTCCACACTGCTTTCCATCACTATGGACCAGTTTGCATTCCCACCAGCAGTGTATAGAGTGTATTCCTTTTTCTCCATATCCTCACCAACATTTGTTGTTGCTGATTTTTTTGATATGTGCCGCTTCACTGGTGTGAAGTGGTATCTCATAATGGTTTTGATTAGCATTTCTTTGATTACAAAAGAAGTTGAGTATTTTTTCATATGCCTGTTGGCCATTTATATTTCCTCTTTGGAGAAATGTCTTTTTAGTTCTTTTGCCCATTTTTTGACTGGATTGTTTCCTTTGTTTTTGTTTAGTCTGGTCAGTGCTTTGTAGATCTTTGTGATAAGTCCCTTGTCAGTAGTGTTGTGTGCAAAGATTTCCTCCCAGTCAGTGGGGGTGTCGCTTTATTTTGGTTAGTGTGTCTTTTGCTGTACAAAAGCATTTAAGTTTGATGTAGTCCCAGCTGTTTATCTTTCCCTTCACTGTCTTTGCTTTGGGTGCTATTTCTTTAAAGATGTTACTGAGGTGTATGTCATATAGAGTTTTGCCTACTTTTTCTTCTATATATTTTATGGTTTCAGGTCTTATGTCTAGTGCCTTAATCCATTTTGAGTTGGTTTTTGTACATGGTGAAAGGTAGTATTCTAGTTTCATTCTTTTGCATGTAGCAGTCCAGTTTCCCCAGCACCATTTACTGAATAAGTTGTCTTTATTCCATTGCATATTCTTTGCTCCTTTGTCACAGATTAGTTTCTGGGCTTTCTATTCAATTCCATTGATCTGCGTGTCTGTTTCTGTTCCAGTACCATGCAGTTTTTATTATTGTTGCTATGTGGTATAGTTTGAAGTCTGGAAGTGTGATACCTCCATTCCCCCCCCCCTTTTTTTTTTCCACTCAGGAGAGCTTTGCATATAGCTAGATCTTAACTCAGGTATAATAATAACTCTTAGATACCAGTTTTCTGAGAAATGTTGAGAAACCTTACAATGTTCTTTGTTCTATTAATATTCTTAATAGTTGGGTAGAAGAAATTCTATGAAATAAGTATAATAAGGGAAAATGTTATAACCAAAAAAGTACCTTCTAAAGTGTGTTACTGAAATGCCCCTAAAGAAAGCCAGCTGCACTAACAGACATAAAATCTGGCCAGTGGAGAAGTTTGCAGAGCGAGGACACAAACTTCCAGGTTTTGCAGAAATATATTCTGTGAATTTGCTGAGAATTTTTAGAGTCACTGGCTGGCATTAACAAATAAAAATACAGGCTTTCATTTAAATACATTTAAATTTCAGATAAACCATGAAAGATTTGTTTCTAGTTAATGTCCCATGTGTGATTTGGAACATGCTTATACTAAAAAGATTATTGCTGTTTACCTCAAGTTCAGTTTGGACTGGGCAGTCTGTATTTTATCTTGCAACTCCAATCAATGGAAATTTCTCACTTCTCTTTTTTTGGGGGTGGGGAATCACTTAGGGGTTGAAAAATAAAATGGAGCAGAAAGCATATGCTGTTCTGTTGACAATCTGGGACACACTCAGTTGCCGGAGACCAGCTCCGGTTATGGCCAGGATCCTTACAGGAAAAGACGGCGTCGGCAGATCAAGGAATTGGGGAAGAGAATGAGAAAATACAGACATTCTATTTAGGGTGTAGGTATCTTCTGCTGATAACCTCAGCATGTCTTTATTTATACATTACAAGCAAACAGTGGGATTACGTCAGCATTTGCATAGAGCAGAAAAGTAACAATCATTACATTTTTCTTAAGAACAGTTTAGGGTCTTATGACCTTTAGCCAAGATTTATGACCTATACAATTTCAAAGTTAAGCCCATGTATAAAACAATCATGTTTCTATTAGTATCCCAGTTTCTATGATTATTTAGTTTATTCATCAATGTCAAGGTAGGCATAGCAACTTTGTGTAATCACAACTAATGATTTTACTTTTACTTTGAGTATAAGATGAAGTACTAGTCACAAAGTCTAGGAGCAAACTAAAGCCAGTACCTAAAAAACTACAGACCCCCAATAAAAGGGAAATACTAAAATTAAAACTTAAATCATATCTAAATCCTATTTTAATCTTTAAAAGAAGCCACTAACTTCATTATATGCTGAACCTAAAACTGATTAGTAATGTTTTTTGTTACTAAGGAGTTTTTCTATATACGATTATGTTTTAAGTAAAACAATAGCAGGGAAAAGGGGAGAAGGGTAAGAAGGGCTTGTGCGACTCATTCATCGCCAAGGAAATGCAGAACCTTTCACATTGGGCCAAGCCACAGAGGTCACTCCTCAGTTCCCAGGACTGGTTTCCTTTAATAGATGTTTAGGTGTGGGAAACTATTTAATAACTAACTTTTGGGTTATTATTATTAAACAACCACATTTCGATTACAGCTCTTACTATTTAGTTTTTTGGTATCGGTGGTCTTATGGTATCGGTTTTAGAGAATTTTGTGTTAAATTATTTGCCAATCAGTAATTTATCTTGTCAATCAGTAATTCATCATCAAAATGCTTAGCAACCTATTATTTTGTTTGGTAATACAGCCAATTTTACAACCACCCCTTTCCCCTGTAGGTGACTTTCCAGTTAGCACTTAATCATGCCTTTTCCAGAATGGTAATTGTAATGTCAGCCAAAACAGAGATCTGGCAGGGGCCAGCTTGTAGATCATACTGACATCTTAGGAGTGTCCCTCATACCCGAACCATCATCAGACAGTATGAGTAGCATGGCTCGCACCACTCAGTAATGGTTCAAACTATTGAAATTAACTCATGCTTAAAAGTAAAGTTTCAGTTCAACACAGATTTACTGAGATCTCTGCTTGCTAGGTTTAGGTAGAGGGGCCAAAGATACAAAGATGAGTAGAGGGAGGGGGGAAGATTCTACCTCATAAGACAGGTTTACTGTAGAAGCTCTGGAAGCACAGGAGTTCTAGGGTTCTAGGGGGCAGCTCTAGTCAGGAACTGAGAGAACTAGGAGTTTTGACAGTTTTGCAATGAAACCTTATCCTGGGCGGGAAGAAGGAGAGAAGCCCATGACTTTCTGCCTAGAAGAGTGTAGCTGGCAGTTTGGGGTCAGGCTTTCACCTCAGTTGGAGGATAGAGTGGTTTGCTAGGAATGAGAGAAGTGAAAAGGGGATGATAAAAGAAAAACCAAATAGTTGCTGATGGGAATGGAAGAGGAGGCTGAAAAGGGAAGTGATAGTCGGGTGAATGCATCTCATGACATTTCAAAAAGCCACTGATGTGTCTTTGGGCTAGGGCCCAAAGAACTCCTTCACTATTCAGCTATATTCCTGGTTTCCTAGGTAGAAGTTCATCCTCAAATAATCCTACAGTATAGTATTTAATTTTTTATTACATTGACCCAAAAGTAGCATTTAAATGTACTATTTGAGATGCTGACCAATTTTCGGTAGCTTCTGACACAAATTCCTACAAAAATGATAAGTGAATGTGTTAGGTTTTTTTTTTTTATTTAAAGATTTTATTTAGTTATGCATACAAGAGCTGGGATACAGGTCAGAGTCCAGGGAGGTGAGAAGATCCACCAGAGACAGAGCAGGGAGCAGACCAGGCAGACTGACCAAAACACACTGCTGAGGGGAGCAGCGGGCACAGCAGGAGAGGTCTGCTGCACCATGTGGGTCCCCTCCCTGGCTGGCAGCAGGGATCGAACTAGTGCTGCAGTGGCTGCGGTTTGCTTCACAGTGCATTGCTTAACCCACTGTGCCACCAGGGAGGCCTGAATGTGTTAGTTTTAACAAGTCTGTTGTTTTAAGTAGGAAAAGATAGCATGTTTCTGATTTGGTCTAGCTATCTTGAAGGAAGTAGATTCTAATCCTAGAAAGGCTGTACATTTTATGGAAATAATACTATGTGAACATGACCAGAGAGTACCTACTCAGAATGTTCCAAATGCAATTAATTCCAAAAAATAGCACACCACCTGTATTAGTGTCTTGAAGATGCAGCAGGTATTTTCACTATTGATCAGCACAGGATGTTAACTGGAAATTTGAAGATCAAACCAGTGTAGTCCATGTAGAGAATGGTTACTCATTTCTTGAAGATTCCAAATTGCCAATCATGAGCAAATGGCAGTTGAGTGTCCTTCCAGACTGCACTTCTGTCAGCAAATCTTGTTATCTCAGGGTCAGTCTTCATATGCGTCTTGTATATCTGACGAGCCAAATGTATGGTTAAATTTCCCCTTCATATTCTACAATTAGTTCCTAAAATTCTGTAATTTCTCTATGCTAAAATGTATAATGAGATCATTCATGTGAGTCTTTCTTATCCAATGACTATCTTTTAAAAATAGAGCAGAAACCAGTTGTATTTCAGGTGTTTGGAGACTTCCTTTTGCAGTATCTGTCAGACATGTCTTGCTATATAATCCTGATGGTAAATGAGGAAAAAACATCAAGGACATCTTGAATAAAACTGAAAAAAGAAAGGTGGACCACACATTTTCTTTTGGGTGGGTCTCACGTGAATATGATTTATTAAGGAAAGGCTTATGGCAGGAACTCAAATAACAGCTTACGTGAATTATCACCTAGAGAGTTTTCACTGAAATTGTGTGCTCAATTCACATTCTAAGTAAGTCCTCAGTAAATACTGGGAATTTAAAGTATCGAGAGACAGTATGTTCTTGCATCCCACAAGCTTTTTACCCTTCAGCTCACTTCTCCTGACCATGACCAAATCTTATTACAGTGCGATCAGTTATTGCACTGTAAAATGGAAGATAAATTTTAAAAAGGAAAGTCATCTCCAATCCTGTGTCTATAACACAAACATTAATTTTTACTACTATCTTAAGGGATAAATAACTTCACTCTCAGTGTAATTAGACAAGTTATATATTGTCTGCACTCTCTATGATGTTTCAGACGCCACTGAAATAAGTCAGCAGTTTTTGATTTTGGGCTTTTTGGGTACAAAGCAAGGTGATTGTGGTAAATAGTTAAGGGAAATTCATTTAGTCCCTTTAAAAAAAAATTCATCGCAAGCTAATGATGGCAAATTCAAAGGCTTTTACATAGCTTTTAAATGAAATTTCCTTGTAAATTATCGAACTGAAGACTTGATTAATTAGTGTACACAGTGTAAGAGTTTCTTTCAGGTAGTAGAACGCTCCTTCCTATTTCCCTTACTCAAGAGGATAGTGAAAAGATTTTGTTTTGAAATTTTCATTCATAACCAGAACTAATTATTTCACAGCTGTTTTTGGTTTAGCAAACATCATCAGTGACATCATAGGTCCTTCCTATTTTTTTTTTTGCATAACCAGTTGGCATTATAAATATTTAAAGTGTGACTCAATCTCTGGAATAATTTTAATGTACAAGAACATTGCAACAAGGACATTCTTTCTTTTTTTTTTTCCTTTGAAAAACAAGAATGTTCTATCCTTCAAAAGTGAGCAGCCAGATTTTCTGAAACTTCCATATTCCAGTAGAACATTTACATTTTAATTTCATATTTTCTTTGGTCCTTAAATATTTAAATTAAAAAAAACCCTGAAAAGCATTGCCGTTAATGAAAAGTTTAATCATATGCGCTCTTAAAATTGTAAACATGGGGCTCCCTGGTGGCGCAGTGGGTTAAGCAACGCACTATGAAGCAAACCGCAGCCACTGCAGCACGTGTTCGATCCCTGCTGCCGGCCATGGAGGGAACCCACATGGTGCAGCAGACCTCTCCTGTTGTGCCTGCTGCTCCCCTCAGCAGTGTACTTCTGTTGATCTGCCTGTTCTGCTCCCTGCTCTCTGTGGTGAATCCTCTCACCACCCCCCACACCTCTGGCCTGTATCCCAGCTCTTGTATGCATAAATAAATAAATCTTTAGAAAAAAAATTGTAAACACTAATCAAAACTGCTGTAAATAAAATGTATATTATGTCCACCCTTAGTCACAATTTTAAAGTCTATATTAAAATACCTAACACACTTTGACTTTCATATTCTATCTCATCTCTAATGTAGATATGATCCAAATATATCAAACCCCAAAGTTACAAACCCAAAGGATTGGGTGGTAGTTCTGCTTTACTAAAAAGCTCTCTGTTGTATCAAAAAATTTCTTCTAGTCCTTGTTTAATTGTGGATGACTCAGAGTATTTAAAATAAGGCCAAACTCATCAAATTTTTATATCTGCACAGTCTTTCCTGGGCACATCTATCAGTGAGGCTCTTGAGTAGTCTTTGTGGGTGATATGCAAAAGCGAGGCCTGGGATAAGTTCATCAGCTGAGCCCAAAAAATGTTTGTAGATGAGGAAGCCAACAGGGAAGTGGTTTCTGTTGACCTGCTTCAACGTGCTCCTCTGGACCTCACATCACTACCGTGTTATCAGTGACTCAGATATATTTAGACCATCTTGAGTATATCAGATATGTTGACAATGAAAAATCCAAAGCACTAGTGAAATGAATGACAATCAGAATTAAACCTGCTCTCTCTTAACCTAGAGCGAAGGCTAAAACTAAGATTATATTTAATTGCTGAGTAGTCATTGTGTATATATATCACATCTTCTTGATCCAGTCATCTGTTTTGGGGCATTTAGGTTGTTTTCATATTTTAGCTATTGTAAAAGTGCTTCAATGAACATAAAAGTGCAGGTTTCTTTATGAAGTAATGTTTTTGTCTCCTTTGGGTGGATTCTGAGGAGTGGGATTGCTGGATCATATGGTAGATCCTTTTTAGTAATTTGAGGGTCCCCCACATGGCTTTCCACAATGGAATACTACTCAGTAGTCAAAAAAGAAACTTATGCCATTCAAAGCAGCATGGTTGGAGCTGGAAGGGATTATGCTCAGCGAAATAAGTCAGACTTGCCAGACGCTTATACATGAATCTACCAATGTCCAGTTCAGTTTTGTAGCACTGGTGTAATGTTTAACTATTGTCCTTTCCTTGGTTTATAATGAATAGTCAGCCTTATATTCTTTCATTCAATGATAATTCCCTAGATTAAAATAAGTGCATCTGGTCTTATCCACTGCTGGGTTAAATTAAAGAAGCTACTTTAAGATATTCTTTAATTATCTAAGATCATACTTGAAATTCTTATTCAAAATGACATGAAAGGCAATCATTGTGAGTGTTCTCTATTTCCCTGCAACAGAAGTATTTTGTTTGGGCTTTTAAAAGTATTTGTTTATAGTGTAGAATCAACACTTGTCATTCCTTTTGAACATTGTCAACTGAACCCCTCTCCCAGCACCCACTCCCCATGACTGGAGTTTCGTTTTCCAGGACCAGCTGCACAGTGTGAGCTTTGTGGTGACAATAGGGGTGTCTTTACTAAACCAGCTGTGTGCCATCATTTTTAAAGTGTTTTAGGTTATGTCACCTCTAGACCAGTTCTCTAGCCCCCCTGCAGATTCTAAGGGTCACCTTCACAGCAAATCGCTTCCCTGCTTAAATAGACAGAGCTCTTTTCTGTTCCCTGTGATAATGATCCCTGACTAGTATAGGGTGCAAGTCCATGCTAATGTGGGCATGTTTCTCATCATGCAGATATTAGAACAGAGCCCTCTGAGAGGTACAAATAAAATGCTTTTTCATTCCCTGAGTATTCCTGGAACAGACACCTTACTTATTTGGCATTTGGACAGAAGGAGAGACACACAAGGCTGGAATTTTCAAATTAGTGCTCTGCAGACAAAAAAGGAGGAGTTAGGAATTACCACTGGCAAGTAAGGTGGAGGTATTGTTTAAGCAATTGTCAAAAAAGCCCTGTCTACCCCTTGGTTGTTGTGATCCCAAAGGATCACTACATCAATTACTACATCAAATGTAATTACTGCCCAAATGATGTGGACATCCTGTTAGATAAGAGGCACATTCACATTGTGCTATGTCACTATGTGTT
The DNA here is from genome assembly GCA_019455555.1 of Galemys pyrenaicus. Taxonomy (NCBI): domain Eukaryota; kingdom Metazoa; phylum Chordata; class Mammalia; order Eulipotyphla; family Talpidae; genus Galemys; species Galemys pyrenaicus. Next base: position 798,823 of record JAGFMF010011410.1, read on the forward strand.
CATGCAAACGCTTCAATTCTGCTATGTAATATTTCCAGTGCATCATCATCTGTGTCAATCCAACACACAACCTACAATGCGCAGCCTGGCCTGGTGCTCTTTTGAAGTAGTTTGGACTCCAGTCTACCCACTTTGTGAAGGATTCTCTAGTTCCTTGACCCTTAGATTCTTTTTCTTCCCTCTTTCGTGTCTTATTACTTTTTGGAGTGTGGAACTCAGGAGACCAGAAATACCACCTTTTATAACTTAAGTTTTGTTTATATCAAAGTACTATTTAAACATCTTTATTATGAAATTTTATCTTAATGGGCTATGCAAGTCTTCTGTTATTCAATGAATGAGGTATCCTGTGAACCCTCTGTTCTGCAGTTCTTGGAGAATTCCTTGTTCTATTTCTTAGGCAATTTCTTCACATAAGTTTCTACTTTTCTGTTTATCTGGAATATCTGTTATTTGGATGTTGAACCTTTTCCCACCAGTTTTCATCTCTTTTGTCAATTTCTTCTAGGCAGATTTCCTCAAATCTGGAAGATTTCTGTAATTGTATCTTCCAGTGCTGTCCATTAAATTTTTTTTCCAGAACATTTTCTTGTCCCTGAATTTTTATTTCTATTATTTCACATTGTTTTTATGAGTATAATATTTTTCTTACATTTATGAAAATTAATGATAATGTATTGATAGTTTTCTTTTCTGTGAATTGCCTCTATTTCTCATAAATTCCCTTTTTTTCATCTTTCTTTCTTTCTCTTGAGTCTCTGAATCTTGTTAGAAACTTTCTTTAATTACCTAATAATCCCTGACTGTCTGCTCATACTGAAGATTGAGACTCTGCATGCTGATTGGAAGCTTTCTATGCATGGGTAAAGCTTGTTGACCGTTGACTTCACAGTGGTCCAGTTAGGGGTGAGGGGCTCAAAAGGGGATGCCCACATGTGTCTTGGGTTGGGTAGTTTCCTGTGGAACAAATCCTCCAAAAATCAGGAGAATAGTATCCTTGTTGCCTCTGTTCTGGGAGTTGAGTAGAAGAAGAGTTATCCAGTTGGATAAATCTGACATTTGTCATAAAATTTTCACTTACCACTCCCACCCCCACCCCCATTTGATATGATAATTTAATCTAATGTCTTTGTGTCCAAAAGTTCAGAGCCTCTCTAGCTCAACCTCTTCAAGAATAAGTCTCACATTTTCTCAGGGAATGGACAGAAATTATGTTGCTTTCAAAGGATGGGAAAGAGAGCTAAACTCTTTCTATTCTTTATGAAAACTTTCAACCAAGTCTACTATGTTGACTTTCATTCAGCATTCCCACTTTCAGAGCAACTGGGCATCTCTAATTCCTGAGTGTAGCTGAGATTCTGTACTCTAAACTGTGTTACCCTTAGGTCCCTTCCTTGCCTGCAGGCTTAGTCTATCAGGCTAGGTAAATTCCACTTCTCCATCCCTTTTCAGTCCCAGAATTCTACTCATATCTCATGTGCACGCCTGTTGTCCTTAGCCATAAGGATTCATGCCTTTTTATTTTATTCTCATATGAATTCACATGTTTTATTTATCATGTTTAAATAGAAGTCCCTGACACAAGTTTTAAGGGCACACTTAGAAGGAATTAAAGATGTCAAGTGGTAGTAAATATATAATCATATTAATAGTGGGATAATTACTGGATAGTATCTCACCTTGCCCATCTAAACTTGTGCAATTACAATACTTGTTTTGCTTGCTCCTCTTGCTTCCTAACCCACAATAAATTTTAGTCATACCATGTTCTTAGCAAAATAGTCCACCTAACACAAACTGTTACAAATAATATGGTAAAAATCAAAAAATTTCATACAGTGATAAGAATTTTGTCACATATCTGGGAATGGTTCATAAAAATGACATGTTGATTAGGATCCTTGCCTTCAAATGTAGTGTGGTTTAGTCTGAAAGGGCTGAAGTGTATCTTCACTTCATATAGCTGAGAGTTTCTATATTGATGTCAGAAAGGTGTGAGATCTACTAGATTTCTCTGAGGCAGAGTGTTTCTTATTTCTACTTTATCTCTTGGGCCTAAAAAGACATAAACATAAGTGCACAGTAACTGTTTAATGACAGGAGTTAAGAGCTGAGTCTACTCCTACCAATGAACTATCTGGCCTTGATCAAGTCTTGTTGGATTGGTGTGAATTCCCAACAGAGAAGGTAAACTTATGAAAGGTGCAGAGGAACAATAGGGTCAAGAATGGGGCTTCAAGGGACAGCTACACTTATAAAATAGCAGAGGAAGAATGGAAATAGATGGAAAGTTAGGAGAGTGTGGGGTCATGGAAGGCAAAAATGGGCCTTGTGAGTAGCATCACATGAAATCACATCAAGTAAGATGAGGACAGGGAAATGGAGGTTGAACTAGATCATGCTCTGCCTTCTACCAACCATTGATGTCATCACAGCTTACTCTGTAGACAAGGAGTGCTTTGACTCCCAAGATGTTTGTGGTCAGAGCTGTCTTTGTAGCAAAAAGTATTGTCTTGATCACCATATATGTTAAAAATTTGTGTTGTGTGAATTTGTGTCTCAGTGTGTGTGCTAGAGAGATTTTGCTAGGAAAGGAAACGAGAGCCCAGAGACTATGCAGTAGGAGACTAAGGAGGATATGAGTTGCTCATGTGTAATCAACCTATAACATAGTTTCTTAATGAACCTGGTTTAACCTGAATTAAAAAAAATATTTGAGTCATAGAGTAAGAATCCTATAGTGTGATTTGCTCCCAGTCGTTAGTGATCTTTGTCCTCCACCACTGGATTCTTCTGCAGAAATACCACAGCCTGGAATTTGGAAATAAGTAGTCTTCAGAATCACTGTATTTCGTCATTCTAAGATGCTCCCCCTCCCATATCACTGAAAAGTGGTTGTGTGGTAGTTTAACCAACACCATTTTCTTCTTTCTGAAGGGCATGTAACATAATGGTGCATTTTACCACTGGTGGTCTGATGAAACACCAGTGGAGAGGGTAAAACAGTATTTGCTCAGCAGTCATATATCAAAGCACAGCTCTCAAGTGAATTTTAAAAGTATTTTTAAATTTGTGTTACTATACATGTTGTTGTGGGAGCCTCATCTAAATGGTTGTTTCTCCTGGAACTGTGGTTCTCTGTGTGTTCAGTGTCAGCAGTTAATTTAGGAGTTGGGGATCCTGTTGGCCTGCAGACCCCTGGAAATGTTCCAGTTCAGTTGGACTTTCCTGTCAGAGGCTCCTAGATAGATGCTGTTGCTATGTTCTCATTAAATGAAAGTAAAAATTTTGCAGAAAGAATCAGTTTAGATTAACAAAACCATGTCCCTCTACTATTTATATAAATGTAAGTGTATACATTTGTATAAATAATGATACAAGTGTATCACTTTCATTGTGATTTAATTGGGAGATATAATTTTTATATTAATCTAATTATTGGGCTTTTCTTTTTGAAGTAACATTGGTTTACAACACTGTATATGATTTAGAGGAACACATTCGCACCTTCTCAGAAGCATATTACCACACCACACCAACCAGCAGAGCACCCACAGTCCTGTCCCAAAGACCACTGGGCCCCCTCATCCGTTGTTCCCACTTACACCTCCCTCTCCCTAGTAGCCTCAATTCTGTAGTCATAGAGAAATTTAGTTTTTGAAAAGAAGATGGAACTTTGAGAATGTGTAACCTCTAAATTGAATATTTTTGTGGAACAAAGGTTCAATATTTTGATTTTGAAGTTTTTTATTCTCTTTTAGATTAAAGACAAATTTCATCAATCCTGTTATGCCTGCCTTGCTCCTCTTTTAAAACACTATGTACATGTAGATGAAAGTCACAGCAGATCATAAACATATTTGCAGGCAGCCCTGAATCTGTGACTAGAATGGACCTCAATTGCTATAAATCACAAAAATCAACTCTGGAAGAGTGTTTTATTCCTGAAAAAGGAGAAAAGCCTTCTTGATTGTCCTTTTAGTGAGCATCAACAGAGTATTTCTCAAGCTAATCATGAGAGAAGGTGGAAAGGAAAGTTCGGGAATGTGTCCTCAGGGAGATTGTTATGCACAAGCATTATAGTTCTAATATGACATGCTGCTGGGTAGCATGTGTGAAATATACATCCATATTTGAATGATTGTTCATTTCCCCAGAATAGTACATTTCCATATTGCTTGCTTTTGTTCCTTTTGTGCATACCTGTATCAAGTAAAAATTGCATCTTGCATGTTTCAAATGCTCCTCCATAGCCTTACAATCTTTTTCCTTCCTTTCTTTTTCCTCCCCTTCCACTCCTTCCCCTCCAGTGGTAATTCTAATTGCATAATATTCTTTGCAGACCCTCCTTTACTTAGGTCTATCTTATGCTGCTTCTTAGGATCTGACAAGATAGGAAGCATGATGCAAACTTAGCCATTATCTGAGTTTGCTAATTCAGACCCCACTTAGTCACCTAGTTTGGATCTGAATCTTAGCCCATCTGATTTAAGAAGACTGATGTCCTTGTGTTGTTCTGTGGGCCAGTTCAGCCAGAGTATAGCCCCTTGCATGGCCTGTGGCTTTACCAACTAGTCTCATCCACAAACCATCTGTGCCCTTGCACAGTGCTTCTGCAGAGACCTGCTTACTGCTGAGAGGTCAGGCTTGTTTTGAAGAACATTCTCTAATTTCTTAAAAAAAAAAAAAAAAAAAAAGACCATAGGCATGCATCCATGCAGAGCATATAAAGAGTTGATAGAGAGTTAATGGGAGCTGGGAGCTGAATGAATCACATCTTAAATTCCCTTGGCTTTAGTTATCATTCAGTTTGGCCTTGTATCAGAATAGTTGCCTTGGTCCACTTTACCTTCTCCCCCTAGACATAGCCACTACTGATAAGAAGTAGAAAAGAGCTACCTGTGTTTGTGTCTAAAGTTTCCACTCAGTTGAGATTATTTACTTGGCATTTATGACTGTCATCAGGAAATTTTCTCAATTACATTGAGAAAATAGTTAAAGCATAGAGTATAATGAAGTGTTAGGCTTATAATGATGCAGCATAAATGGATTTGGACCAAATCTATCACAGGCTTTCTTCTGATAATGAAAGCAGATTTTGCTCATCTTTTTAGGGGAGAAAAACTATAAAAATTATTATTTAGGGGCTTTCTGTTTCAGCATGCCATTTGTTTCTTTCTCCTTTCCCCTGAAGTGAAAAAAATAGCCCAAATGGAGGAAATTAAATCAGTGGCAAATAACATCACTGTCGCTGGTCTTGAATGTGTCATCTACAGAAGAAAGTTGGGTATGTGCCCTCCTCTTCCATCTCCTAAATTGAATTTTATTTCCTTTCCTGCTAACAAAAGATTGTCCAAACTTTGTCTTTTGAGTCTGCATTCAGGAAAGAGGCAGTGGACCATGATCACCTTCTAATTATCATTAATTATAGTAAGTGGTGTTTTGAGGTTCATCCATTTGATTGATTCCTCCCCCACTCCCTGGTAGCATAGAAAGAAAACAAAAGGAAAAAGTTAGGGAAATATAAAGGAGAGTAGAATTTATTTTGCTTTTCATTGAATTCAAGAAAACTCATTCATGCTATTATATATCTCCAAGTAAATTTAGAGTATTTCACCAGCCATTTATATATACATTTTTTAAAAATGTGAGCAAATTTTATCATCCTTAAAGAAGAAAGTATAACATGATCTGAAAGCTAAAACATACAGAAGTATACTGATAGAAAACAAGGAGAATGCTGATTTTAAGGCCCTATCTAACTGACCAAATGACTCAAAATGGAATTTGGGGAAAATGAAATCTACACACAGAACAATGTGGGTCACAGGCCTGAATTTATTTATTTACTTATTTAAGATTTATTTATTTATGCATACAAGAACTGGGTACAGGCCAGAGGTGCAGGATGGTGAAAGGATTCACCAAAGTAAGAGTGGATTCACAAAAAAAGTAAGAGGATTCACCAAAGTAAGAGTGGATTCATCAAAAAAGTAAGAGGATTCACCAAAAAAGTAAGAGGATTTACCAAAGTACACTGCTAAAGGGAGCAGCAGGTGGGAAAGGAGCAGTCTGCTATGCCATGTGGATCACCTCCCTGGCTGGGGATAGAACTCGTGCTGCAGTGGCTGCGGATGCTTCATAGTGTGGTGCTCAACCCTTTGTGCCACCAGGGAAGATGGGCTTTTCTAAATGCAGACCAAACTGGATTTACAGTGGGGCAGAGGGAAGGGATATTTTTATTAAGAGTTACTTTAGAATCACACTGCCAAGGATTCATATCTCCTTGGACATATGGTCTCAAGAAAGAATATAAAGTCTATACTTTTTGACTCACTTGTATAACTTCTTTCTATACAATTTTCTTGTCTAAGGACTTTCAGTTCTGTAGTATACTTGCTTTGGGAAAGGAAAAGAAGGTCGGTTTTCAATAGCATGCAGTCTTATCATTCAAGACTCCAGCTAAATGCCAGCTCAGTTGTGTGCTACAGATGTGACCCAGACTTCCTTACCTCCAGCCCTGCACCTTAGTTTTAACTGAACACACATCCATTCTCTTCATTTGGACAACTATCCAGACTTTCACCTCAGAGACAGCCCAGGAGAATGATTAATATCACTGCCTGAGGCTGTGAGGGTTTGAATCCCAGCTCTGCCACTGACCAGCTGAGTGAACTTAGCAGATTCCTTAATCTCTCTGTACTTCACCTTTTCACCTATAAAATGGGAATAAATTTATTTTTACTTCAAAGGATGACCATTAAGTGAATCAATGTAAATAAAGCCCATGGAACATTGACTGGCCCATAGTAAGCATTTTGTAAGTGTTAGCTATTACTCGTAAGATCTCAACTGAGCCTAAATTTTTAAATTAACTTTCAGTTTTAAAGGTACTCAGTACAATATTCTTTTTAAACTAAGATAAACCCAAATTAGACATGATAAGAGTGGACAGTATTTACTTGGTGAGTTTGCTCTTCTTAGTGTGTAAGTGTTCTGAGCCCACAGACACTGGGGGCGTCCCACAGGGGATCAGTCAGGTAGAATTGGGAGGGCTACCTAGGACGTAGCTCTCTTTCATCTCATAAAGACATTAAGAGTTTAAGGAAAGTAGTTCTGCTCCCTCTAGTTGAGTCTCTAGTTCATCCCCCAGGACGCTCAGGGCCACCCTGGTACTTTTCAAAGAGCCTCAGGGGTCGTCTGGCTCAAAGGAGCCAGGCAGGTTCCTTGATGCCATCTGAGAGGAGGATGAGTTTTCAGAGCCTACAGACCACTCCCTACTCCCCCTTTCCTCACAGCTAGGAAAAAAATGTACAAGAGGCACATCACCCCCACTCAACACTGCAGTGCCAGGTGCTCTCTGAAAGTGTTTGATCCAGCAAGCACAGTACTTTGATCTTCCTTCTCATCAGCACGATGTGGGTACACAGGGAAAGATAGTAATCTGGTCCAGATTACAGTAATAACTGGTCCAGAAACCCAGATTCGGAATCACAGTCTGGATTTAGGTTAAAAGAAGATCTACAAGTTCATTTTTTTTTCTTTTGGGGAGATTTGTAGCTCGTTTTGTTAGTGCTGTTGTTGCATCATGCCATTAAAGATGTGCATTTCTCTAGGAAACAGTTCATGTCCACACTGAGTGTGCCCTGTGCAGGTACTGAACAGGCCCTGAGGCTCCCCTGCTGCCTCCCAGGAGCATGGAGTCCAGATGGGAAGGAAACATGAAACAGATCACTGCTGAACACCTGGAGAGATTGCAAACATAGAGCCACTCTGATGCACAGCTGGGGTTAAGAGCCCCTTGAAAGAGGACATTCTGGGGAATGTTCCCTGTCCTGCTTGCATTCTGTGAGGGGGTGGCCTTAGACATCATGCTGGGTCTAAATAAAACATGGGTGAAGGTTGTGTAAACAATATCACCATAAGTCTAAATTCAGCAAAAGTTATCATCAATGTTTTTCATGAATGAGACAGATGTAAACAAGGCAAATATGTTACATTTCACTTAAAGTTGACAGACAGACCTAGAGAACAGACTGGTAGTTACCTTTACCAGAAAGGAGAGAAATTGAGGGTGGGTGAAGTCAGTGATGGAGATCAGGAGGTACAAACCTCCAGTTATAAAATAAATAAATCATAGGGATGTGTTGTGCAGCATGGTGGGGGGCAAATGGGTGAGGTCACAGGCAATAATATAACATTGCCAATCAGCAAAATCACTGAGGGTGAATGGGAAGTAGACTTATTGTTGGCAACATTCTGTATTGCATGCAAATGTCAAATCATTATGTCATACTATGTAATGTCAATTGTACTTCAATTAAAAAATAAAAATAAAGTGAGCAGTAATTCTTTTTGTTTTTCTCTAGGAAACATTCTGTAGGAAAGTTTTTTCCAAATACCCAGTGAACAGTGAAATAAATAGCATTTTCATTGACTTTCTTCTACCACCCAAGCCGTTTTTGGTGTTGCCTCTGTAAGGGACAGGTAATTAGAACTAATTATTGTCTCTCTTTCCTGTTTGGAGGACTGATAATTTGAACTAATTGTTATTTTCCTTCCCTTCACTATGGCCTTCCAATCAGCAAGTCTAGAGGATTCTTTCTCCCAAAACTTTCCACCTCAGTTCACTTCTCTCCATCACCACTGTCAGTGTCCTTCATTCAGGTCACATCTGACCAGAATTTATTTGAACAGCAATTCTTGCCTTGGAAAAAATATCTTTTTTTAAAGAAAAAATATTATTTATTTACATTTTACATCATTGTTCATTTTCTCCTCTCAGATGTAGTCCCCATAGAATACCCACCACCAGTTCACCCGTGCACCATCACCATAGACCCATGTGCTCTACCCGCCCCTGTTTTAATCCCTCTTCCCCTCCCCTACAGAATGTCTCTGATTTATAGTTACCTGTTAATTTTGTTTTGTTTTTTTATTGTTATTATTTTTTCCCTGATCCCTTATTTGGTTCCCCTATATTGCTCCTAATAAGTAAAACCATCTGATATGGAGAAAAAATATCTTTTAGTTCAGAGGTGGTTGTCATAAGAATGACAAAGTGTATTCCATTTTTAGTCACCTTAGAATATGATGGTTCTCATTTAATATCCTAATGACACAGAATGGCAGTTATGAACAAGTACTGTTTTACTAAATCCTAGTTGGCATTTCTCTCTGGGATGTGGTTCTGATAACCATCTATATGCTGAAAAGGCCCAAATCTTGGCCTCCAACCTTCACATCTAGGTATATCCATACATACTCGACTCTGTAAACTTCAAATGACCCCCAAATACATTCAAGTCCCCAAACACTCATCTCCATAATTCCACAGCTTAGTTATAAACTCTAATTTCTACCAAGTTGGCAGCCATAAACAAGTTGTGTAGTATTTGACTCCTCTTCCTTCACTAACCCCCCATCTAATCAATTAACAAAATTCCTTTTGATTCATCCTTCTAAATAGCTCTCAACTCCATGACATTTCCATCTTGGTCAAGTGCATTATCCACCATTTTCTCAGTGGTATCCCTATCTATAACTTTACCACAATCACATTACAGTCAGAATGTATTTTTAGAACTACTAATCATATCATGCTATATTTCAGTTTCATAACTTTCAATAGCTTCTGGTTTAAAGAATAAGGTTCAACCTTTTTTTCCCCCATGTTTCTTATAAAACCTCCCATGAGATGACCTGTTATGCCTGTCCCACTCACCAAGCACTGCTTGAGGGCATACAGAACATTTCCCCTCTGTGCACTGATTCTTCTCTTGCTTCTGGGACTTTCTGTGTGCTATTTGGGGAGCACCCTGACCCCCATCTAGGAGAGACATCTGCAATACTCACTGTCACACTCCCATCTCCACCTGTGACCCTGTGTCAAGTACCTGTTTATTTCTTTGCATCATCATCTCTCCTCTCTCCCCTCACGACTGTTGGGTCTATAGTTTGACACTATGGTCTCCTTTTCATCCTATATCCCTTGGACCTAACTCCACGTTCAAAGGACAGGACGCATTAACATGTTTTAATAAATGTTTTATTTTAGAACAGCTTTAGGTATAGGTACAGAGAAAAGCTACAAGATAACACAGAGAGTTCCCTTCTGCAGGAACCAATTTTTCCCAGTTAACATCTGATACTCGCTCAGGTGTGCTGCTTACATTGCAGGGATTAAGAGGCTCCATTCCTCAAGAGCAAAATAGCTACATAAATCATTTGGAATTCTTTGTAAGGGAGATTTATGTGTTTATTCCTCCATCTATTTATTCATTCATTTGTTTAAATCAGTGTGGAATCATGGCCATTTATATTATTCATTGGTATAATTCTATAACTCAGTTTTATTTCATTATGTTACTCAAATATTCCAGCAGCCACCGGCAGCTCTTTCGGTTTGACTCCTCTGTTCCTTTGACATATTTTTGCCATTTTCTCATACTTGTCATTTTCACATGGCCTTGATGATTTCTTACGTATTCCCTCGCTTTCTGGCACAATACATGTCAGGCTCCTCCTGGGGTATTTTCTGTCCCACACAAAGAATCTGCCTCTTCACCAAGGACCCCTGGTTCCTTTTTTGTAGGAAGTAATAGAAACTGCGATCTGGGCTCTGGGTGAGCACACTTTGTAATTAAAATTTGAATTTGTTTGAATTAATTAAAATTTGAAGCCACACACAAATAAAGAATATGTTCCCACCAACCAGAACGAACAAATACTATTCCCTTTATTTTTCTTCAGATATATTTTCAGCACTTATAAAGTCAAAGACTTTTGACAAAAGGATTTTGACTAAACCCCTCTTTGTCCTTCTAGAAGCAGCCACAATCTTAAATTGACGTGTAAGCTTTTTTCCCCAAACATGCAAGGAATATTTGCAGAAACAAATGAGTATTAAAGAAAAGACTGACTCACTCTGTGGGCTGTTCTGGTTGGTGGTTGTATGTCTGGTCAGCTCCCTCTAATGCTGTGGCAGCTAGTGTTGGAGTAGTCCCTGTTTTAGGAGGTCATTCTTTCTGCCATTGCTTCTAACTACTCATTCCTCTAGTTTGTTTCATTTTTTTTTTTAAAGATTTATTTATTTACACATACAAGAGCTTGGGTACAGACCAGAGGTGTGGGGAGATGAGAGGATTCACCAGAGACAGGTGGAGAACAGAACAAGCAGATCTACTGAAGTACACTACTGAGGGGAGCAGTGGGTGAGACAGGAGAGATCTGCTGCACCATGTGGGTCGGCCTCCCTGGCCAGAGATGAACTCATGCTGTGAGGCCATGAATGCTTCATAGTGCATTGCACCACCACGGAGGCCCTGCCTCTAGTCTGTTTCTCCCCATCTCATCCCAACTTGCTGCTTAATAGGCAGCCTCTGGTGTCCTCTTGTTGGAGAAAGAAGACCAATAACCTCATAGGTAAACTTTGCCACAGCAAATTGTAAAAACTAAAAAGTGCCATGCAAATGCAGTCTTACTGTTCCGTTCTCAGAGTCAGAAAAAATAGGGCTGGGTATAGCATTCATTTGTTTGAAGAACTTGGCTCACTGGCAGCTATTTTTTAGCTTAAGGACATTACCAGTTGCTTTTAGTTTTTCGGTTGTGCTTTTGGAAGATGGAGGCTGCCACATTTAAGGCCATCGGAAATCTATAAATTAGGATTGTTACTTTTATAGGTCTTCATTTTTACTTTTCTTATAACTGCTTCTGTTCCATATATAAGAATGATATCCAAAACAGAGGAAAAGCTTACTATTAGAGACTGCTCATGAAACTAATAATCTCTCCAAGTAAGTGACTTAAAATGGAAGACTAATTGTTTAATTACAGTGTGGAAGGCTTTAGCTATAATCACCATCCATTGAATTGAGCTGCTATGTGGGCAGCTCAGTTGATAATGTTCTGAGTACATAGCATGTTCTGTGCTTACTAAGGCAAGCAGAAATTTGGGGTTTGGGATTTCCAGCCCTCTTATTAGTAAATATACCTAATTTCTTCTACAGCTTACACCTACTTTGACAAAGAGAAATTTGGAAGCAATTAGCTGAGAAAGTTTGGTAATACCGGGATAATTGAAACAGGCACAATGAAGCACTTCCTGAGGTAAGTGTTTTTGGTTCCCTGGATGAGCCCCACAAATGGAGAAATTTCCTTGTCAATTAGGATAATAGTTCTGTTCATCATTTATGATCCTATAACCAGGTCTCTTAGGATCACATAATATAACAATTATACTATGGCTAAGAATAATTTGGTCTCAAGGTTCCCCTGCTAATGCTCTATGCTTTTTGATGCTACAAGAGAACACTTAGAAATAGTAGATGTTGCGTTTACAAGAGAGAACGGCACACTAGCCTGGGCAGGAGTGCTCTGAACAACCTTGATGCTATATGTCTCTAAACAATGATATGTTGCTGGCCTTAAGGTTGAGGTTTGAGGAATTAGTAATCAAGGAGTCAATGCAATTTGTGTGGAACCATTTAATTTAGGATTAGAGTTGGGGTTAGGTTTTTGGTGAGTGTATATTCTAAACTGCTTCCTGCTTCTATAATATCTCTTAAATCTGCCTTAATTATTGGTTCACTGAAGATAGTGCTGTGCAGAGTACCATTAATGTTGATGTGTTACAGGATGGTCTCATTTTGTTTTGAAAGCCATTGGCTGGACCTAGAGTTATATTTGTTTTCAAGAGTATTGACTGTCGTTCACATTCTATTAAATGAAATTCTCAGAGCAGTTTCATATGATAGTAAAACATGACAAAATAATGTTAGTCTGGTCTTGAAAGTTAGAAAATAAAACGCACTTTCTAGAAGACTGAGTTTCATGCTCTCAAGATGGTGGCCTCTATTAACTCAGCCTTGCACCTTGCTCTCTTGTTTGGTCTTGAAAGTTAGAAAATAAAACACACTTTCTAGAAGACTGAGTTTCATGCTCTCAAGATGGTGGCCTCTATTAACTCAGCCTTGCACCTTGCTCTCTTGTTTCCTACAAGTAAATAATTCCTGGACTTAATTTCTTTTCAGTGATTATTTCATTCTTTTGATGGTTTCCCTGCAAGATGTTTTTTTCTCATTGGTTTTGGCCGCACTATTGTTTCTGGAGCCCCTAAACCAGTGTATATGGAATTTGCTGTATTCTGGTGTGTCTGATAGTTTGACTGAATCCTAGCATTGTGAAAAGTTCTGAGGCGGTCACTGTTAAACCCTTTACAGCCATGAGCATTTGTTTAATGGTACAGAATGCTTCCCAGCCTGTTCATTTAGCAGTGTAAAAAGATAGTATTTGAAAAATTACTAGAATATTTGCCAGCAAAGCATTGAATGTGATATAATTTTGGTTGCCATGGTAATTAACCCATCTGTTTACACATTCATGAAAAACTGGTATTTATGCACCCCTCCTGAATGTGAACGTAGCATTTTTTAGCTGTGAAATCATGTTAACAAAAAATGTTAGTGTTCCCTGAAGCTTAGATCGAGGAGTCCTTTTGTAAAAGGGGGCATGGAGCTCGTGTTCAACCTTATGTTGTTGAATTTCTCCTTCAGTATCTTTTTTTCTTTCTTTCTTTTTTCGTTTTTGAGAAAATGTGAACTGCTTCAAACCAGTCATTTTAGGAAAATTGATAGCATTTAGTTTTTTGAATTGTTTGTTAAATTGAATAGATGCAGTGCAGTACCATGCTTGGTAGAGATTATAAAATTTTAAAATCAATTTGTATTTAATGATTTAAAGCTGGGCCAGTGAAAACTATATCTTTCATTTTATACAGACCAGGATCATGGAAAATGGAACCAGCATTTTCTTTTGTATTCTGCTACACATTTCCTCTTTTCACTTGGACATATATATTTTATTAATACTACTTGACATTGATTATTCATGTGAAACTGAAGCTAGGATAGTAAGTTACACATCAAGAAAGAAACTTGAGAATTTTCATCTCTCATTGCTTTGAAATAATAAGAGGAAATTCTATCATCTTTCCTCCTTAATTGATGATTGCTTTTATTAAGTTACATTATGTATGTATTCATAGGCAAGAAGTAATAATTTTGTATTACAGACTCTATCAGATAATTTAATTGCCTTTTATTCCCATGTCCACAGATATTAGACAACTTCGGCAATCTTTTAATTTGAACCAAAGGAAAGGTTATATGAACATAGCCCAAATAAATCAGGTGTTAATTCCAGAACTCAGCAAATGCATTATGCAGAATAAGGAATTGGCTTTCACTGAGAAAAAGTCAGCATTATTTAAAAGCCCAAGAATGATTCATCTGTGAACTTCTGAGTTGCCATAGAATGAAGTGGTCTATACAGCCCTAGAAGGAATGAGGTTCATCTTAAAGAAATTAGATTGAGGGAAAGATTGGGTATGTTAATGGTATAGCTAGCTATTCAACATAGAGTAATGTAAAAAATGTTTGGTGTTTGTTAAAAAGAAAATGACATGAGATATTAAATACATGTGCTACAGGATTAGTATATCCAGTTGAAGGGTCTGTTTTAAATTGAGAGTAGTAATAGAATAGTGAAGAAGTACACCACAACCACCCACAGCACAACTTTAGCCATGATCTACATTAAAATAAAAAAAGGGGTAAATTAATCAGAAAAAATATGTCTATGTATGATCCAAAAATGAAGCTTGCTTCTTGAGCTCCCAGTAGCACTGAGTCTTGTGCTTTAGTTTGCATAATACATTCCATTAATTTCAATTCAAATGAATGATATAATAGAGCCTAAAATGTGTCCTGAAGAACTTTTCCCTTGCTAGTATTTAGTTAATGAGTAAGCTATCTTTACTTCTATCACAATTTTTTATATAAATGTGGCATGAGGACATTGTTTATTTAGAAAACAGAATCCTTTAAGCCACCAAATAGCTAACTGCTTCCAATCTAACATTTTCACCTTACAGAGAAGAAGAAGTCAGTCAAAAAAATCTTCTTCCCTTGCAACACATGTCTAGCTTTCTCTTAGAGCCAGAAATCTCATCCATTCTTTTCATCTTACAAATGAAAGAAAAGAGACTCACAAAGCACAGCAACTTGTCAAAAGTCACACAGCTCGTAGTGGAGACTAGACTTGAAGTTAGATTTCCATATACTTCTCCATCTAACTGGGAAGTATTTCCATTTATTACCAATCGATTTCCACTGCTGTTGAAAGACAGAAGATTCTGGATCATATAGTTGTCCAGAATTGGATTAGCCTTTCTTGAGCCACTGTCTGAGCTTTTGAAATTTAGAAGCTAATCTCACAAAGGGGAAGGGTTATGCATGTGTATCCAAGTGCCTCTATGACCCTGTAGACTGGTACTTGGTGCCATATCCTTGCCCCCCAGCTTAGGAAACATACATGCACACATAAATCTTGAAATCCATGCATGCACATACACTTACACCCATGTATCTGTAAATGTATTCTTAAACATGTGCATATATAAAATACATATATACCCACCCACACATATATTTCAAATTAATTTGTTCCCATGCATTAAAACAAAAACTGTACCCTCGTTGAAATATGTTAAGCTGAACAGTAGTGCAGGCAGTTCTGTGTAGGTGACGTCACCAGTCTCCATCACTGCTGCCCAGGTCTCCTGCTCCTTGGCTTTCACTCAGCTTTCCTAGCTCACTCTCTGATCATTAAACCACTGCTGCAGCACAGGGCAGAAGTGAAAATGCCGTGGACACATAGTATGTGTTGGTTTGCATTTCATTCTTTCGACTTTTTTGCACTTTTGTTCTGCACTGCTTCTGAACTCTCCTGTGCTCTGAGGTGAGTAAAGCACATTGACTTACCACATTGCAATCCTTGTGAGCAGAATCCAGAGCTGGTTCTGCTGCCAGTCTTGGGGCAGCCTCCTTTCTCTCCTCTCCCTCTCTCACCCTTAGAGCAATTTCTTCTGTGCAGGGTCTCCCTGGTGGTGCAGGAATTAAAGTCTCATCACTATCAAGCTATTACCAGCCACCGAGGCTTGAGTTCAGTCCCCAATGCCCACAGATGTTGGACAATTTTGGCAATCTTTTTTAAGGCTTTTAAGGGAGCTAACCCACATGGCACAGCAGACCTCGCCTGTCTTGCCTGCCGTTCCCCTCAGGAGTATATTTTAGTAGATCCATCTGTTCTGCTCCCCACTCTGTCTCTGGTAAATACTCTCACTCCTCCCCCACCCCCCACACACACCTCTGGCCTGTACCCCAGTTCTTATAGGCATAAAAAAAATCTTTAAAAAATATTCCTTCTGTACAATGATTACATATTTCTTCTACTTTTTGTCTTTCTTACTTGACTTGAAGTTCCTTGTAGATAAGGGTGCCATGTGAAACGATATTCTTGGCGTGTATGCACTCCCCCCTGCTCTGTACCCCACTCTTCTGCACCTCATAGCCAACCTTCTCATTATGTATTTCTTCAGTTCAATGAAGGAATAAGTAAACTACCTTTAATGATCCGCTTTAATTTTTTTCTCAATTCATTTCAAATCTCAATCCTTCAACTATTGTAGATCTTTAACACAATATAAATTATTTTATTCATAATACTGAGGATTTCTTCGAACCTCATGGCATATATATATATTTTAATTATAGTATGTAATCAATCTATAATGTGAACAGGCCTACTCCTTATCTCTTAGAGAAATTTTTGAGGCCTCAAGGTATAACAACTCTTCTACTTATGGATTTATTTAATTTTGCTTCTTTAAATCCATTTTTATTTACTGATAAAGGTTTATCTGTGAGATAACATTTGAATGCTTTTTAAATGTTTACATATAATGTATTTATTGCTTCCCCTTACAAATAAGTCAATAATTGGTTGCCCCAATAGTCAATAAGTATTATCAAAATAGAAAAAAATCTGATTTTTAAAAATAAAGCTTATACAGTGTATAAATATCATTAAAATTTAAGACAGAATTTTCCTCCATTCCTTTGAAAGGAAAACAATAAACTATATTCATTCATTTAATATTTTAATGATCCAGTAGTCAACTATTGCTCTCTAAATCCTCAGCTAAAATTTTCCTGAGATATAGAAACAGTGCCTTTTCCTGTAGCAATAGGGTTTGGAATAACATCGATCCATGATAGATCTATCCCACCTCTTTTCAAAAATCAGTGCGTTCTGTTCTGATGAAGAGTGATGAATCAGATCATGGGTCCCCCCACACTGCCTAAGTCCTGGGTGATGGAGCCTCATGGAAGATTGGATACCCTTATTTTTCTAGAGACCCACAAATGGTCTTTTCATGTGACTTCATGCTTCAGGCCTGAGAATTCACTCCTCTGTATCCTGTCTTCCTGGTAGAAGCTCATTCACTGTAGTCAGATCCCCTCACTATACCAGTCGCCTGTGGACAAGCTACTTTCAAATTGATTGCCAATGCCCCTGAGTAGGAACTCCAAGGAAGCAACTAAAACTTTTAAAATACATTTTTAGAAAGTGTGTGAATGGCTGCAAACATCGACCTAGCTTTCTCTTCTTTATGTCCTTTTAGATGAAAAGCTTTGCATTTAGGAAGCTGTGGTTTGAGCCAGGAACTGGAGTTTTTTGTATATATCTTTCCTCACCAATAGTTTACCTCTTATTTATTACAGGATTTCTTCAAGCAAGAATTAACTTTCATTAGCACATTCATTGAAAGTGTTCAAAATAAACCACTTTTCTCTTATTGTTCCAAAAGAAGACGCCAGAATCACGTTTTAAGATGGAGTAGTGTGGCACTGCAGGTACCCGCACCCCTCCCCCTACTGCCAGGGGGCGACCTGGTTCTAGGTACCTGTTGCATTTCAGTGACCCTCACTGCTGGATGGGTGACTAACAAAACATCACAAGACAGGAGCTCACTTTTATTTGCTATCAAAAATATGATCCATTTTAAATAATTTACACTGGGTGGCTATTCTGGTCCAAGCTAGGGAATGAATGTTAAATAATAAAAGTGATTATAATTTCTGCCTATGGAGAAACACTGCTGCGAACTCAGCCTCAGCCTCAAACTTCACTCTACCATATATTTACAAAGAATATTAACAGAAAATATTGGAAATAGAATGTGTGTATGCAGCTTTTATTATTGCATCAGATTTCCTAGTGCTTAAGTGGGGCATTCATATGAGGAAGCTACAGTAACTCCTTTGGAAACACTATCAAAAGCTGTGATTTAAAAAAAAAGAAAGAAAGAAAGTAAAGACATGCCAATAAATCCAGTGTTTATGCATATAGTTGTTGACAATAGGAGATGGTGATCAGTATTCTTTCTTTCCAGTCTGGAGAACTTGATTGTAGTTCCTACAAAATGTGGCCAATCCTCTGAGTAGTATGTTGAGAATCTTCCATCAACTAAGAAAAGTATGGTGTTGTGGAGAAAAAGAGCAATATATTTCCCTAATTAAAACTAAGATTATTGGTCTGATAATTCAGGCCAGGAGGGAAAAAAACAAAGAAGGAACTATAAAACCCTTGCATGGAGGGCTCAGAAGATGGGGAAAGAATGGCTGTAATTCTTATTTTAAGAGCTGGAGCAGAGGATGGAGTTAGAGAAAGCTAGTAGAATCTGTCTCACAAGTACTACTGAGATGTTTCCATTCAAGTCTTACAGTCAGAAATGTGGGTGCTCAAACAAAAGAAATTAACAGGAAAGGATGCTATGAATATAAAAGTCCTTCAACTCATATAAGAAACAGGCTGACCTTCTTCCCTCCTTCTCTCCCTCCTTTTCTTCTTCTCCAAACCAACCACTGATTAACTTAAAAGCACTGAAGAATTCCTTTCTTCTTTTATTAAATATTTTATCCTGAGCTACAACTGACATAGAACATTATGCCAGTTCCAGGTGTACACCATAATGATTCTATATATATATGTGAAATGATCCCCACAATAAGTTTAGTTAACATCTCCCACATACAAACTTGGACTTTTCTTTCATGTGTTGTGAAACTTTAAGACTGACTCAGCAACTTTCAAATCCTCAGTGCAATAGTCACTATAGTCTCCATGCTGCACAAAGATCCATTCTTAATTTCTTCCTCTGCAGGGTAAACATGCCAAACAAATTTAACACGCTCTTGAGATATTTATTCTTATTTTATGTTCTTCTCAGTACCTTAGAATTTCTCCATAAATTTTACAATTGGGGGAATTAAATAGATCCAAAGATTTAGGAAATGAACTCCTGGAAACATTTGATGGGGAAGAACAGGCATCCTGAGATGCCTGTGGAGACTCTCATGTGGAGATTTTGCTCATCTGATCCTTTCAAGAAGAAGCAAATTGGGTACATTTTCTGTCATCAAAATATGACTTCTGAAGAAAGAGGTACCACTGGCATTCCCATCTCACACCATGCTTTCCCAAAACTAGATCTATCTATCTATCTATCTATCTATCTATCTATCTATCTATCTATCTATCTATCTATCTATCTATCTATCTATCTGTCTGTCTGTCTGTCTGTCTGTCTGTCTGTCTGTCTGTCTGTCTGTCTGTCTGTCTGTCTGTCTGTCTAACTATGTTATATCTGTTGAAACATTGTCCAATCTGATGATCTGGCTTGAAAAAATACTACAGCAAACTGGATTGTCAATGAAATATTTATGGGCATCTTTGTCCCTTAGAAAAACAAAGGGGAAAATAAATTTTAATCATAAATAAACTGGCCTGGAAATCTCAAAAAGGTGAGAGAGCAATGTGTCACTGTCACTTTACCTTGCAAGGGGCATTTCTCTTTCATTATTAGTGAAGTGTTCATGTAATGATGAGGGAGGGATGTGGTCCACAATATGATGAACCCTTCATCTGAAACCCCTCACTGTGGATTCCTGTTGGGTTTTTCAGTCTTTGGCAGCGTGAACATCCTTAGGGGAACTATAAAAAAAAAAAAGAGCAAAAAAAATCAAACTTGATACTATTTCTCTCCTTTTGTATAAAACCATCCTGAGGCAAAATAGTCTCCTGGGTCTTTTCTTCTCATATGCAAGGAAGCCAGTGAGAGCAATTACAGATGGACTTCAGTGTGGCTGAGCACTTTCAGCCACCTAGGCTGACTCCTCTAGATCTCAAGTCAGTCTCTGGGTTGGCCACATGGAGAAGCTGCACAGGGACAAGTTAGCTGAATTTAAACTACAACATGACTCTAAGTAGAGTGAATACAAAGATACTCCTGAACAAGAAACAGAACCCTTTTCTCTAGGAAGATTTAGAAGCACACACACAAAAACCCTGATCGCCCTGGAGAGGTTTCACTGGAGGAGCTGGACCACGTGCTTGGCAGGCTTCACTGAGAATAGCACTCTGCGCATAAGGACAGATCTGGAGGTTTTTATCCTTGACTTACTTAGAGGGATAATGCCAACCAGTAATGAGTATCATTACCATTTGACTGGTGACCACTTACAAAGATATAGCTCAATCTTTCTTCTAGCATTGCTGTCCAGTAGGTAGAACATTGGAAAACTTTTTCCAAAAGACAAGTTAAGGTCATATAAAATTTCTCACGCATCTAATTAAAATGTTTCAGTAAGTATATTTAAGGTTAATTTTTTTTTAGAAGCTGATAAAACCTAAATCCTAACCGATCTTAGAACCTATTTGACTAAAACAGTTAAATTTCAGACTTTACAATATAGTAAATTCTTTTTTTGTTTCTTAGCAGAAAATAACTGACTTCCCATAGAAATTTTGTATCACTGTTGGCAATAATTTTAGATAGTTTAAGTGTGATAGCTTTCATTTTTCTTAAGTAAATGAATACACTTACAGAAGAAAATGAAAGTGTGCTTCAACAACAGAAAACACTGACAATACCTTTACCCAGAAATACTGTTAACATTTTTATTTGTGTGTCCTACTATATTTTTCCCCTTGTTTATATGTTGCCATTAAAATAAAATGTTTTATTACTTAACATAAAAGTAGATCATCCCACATATTTCCTTTCTAACTTTTTCTACTTGATAAGCACTTTATGGACATTTTCTCATGTTGTTAGATATTCCAGAACATAATTTTATTGCTTACAAAGTAATCTAATATATTACATTAGTGTTATTTCACAAGGTTATTTATACTCCATTTCCATTGTATTTATATGATGAAGAGCCTAGACCTCATACAAAAAAAAAAGGAAACCTATTGGAATTTTTATTATTAACACAAGGTTGATCAAGATATTAGAACTAGTGCTATTTGAGCAGAGGGAAAAAGCAAGATATGATTCATTTTCAGTGATGGATCACATCGTTGAGGCTATTAGTTAACTATTCTAATGCATCATCTAGATGGCCTGAATAACCTTAGGGTAAAACTGAGGGGAATCAGTGAACCTTTGAGAAATAAATATCTTTTAGAAATGGTGCCCGTAGGAAGGAGTCTAAATAATTCTGCTTCCTTGGAATACATTGTATCAAGAGAAGACAGCTTGAATATATGATCTTGGATTGTAGTTCCCCTTTACTTCTATAGCTGTTGTTTTAAGACTGACCTGTACCATGAAATAGTCAGTACTACAAGTTAAAAGTCAGCCTGGAAGACAAATTTACAAATCGGAGATACTGTGAATAGTGCATGATTGGTGAGGATATACTTTAGTTTGTTGAGCTTCAATTGGAGTGAGGTAATAGGAGCCAAGAACACATTTGTCAAGACGTAGAGTTTTAAGACAATTCAGACCAGAGAATGTTGTCACTTCTCAGGAGAACCAAAGATCTCTTTGCTTGTTCAGTTTGCTGAGATCAAGAACTGTCAGGTTTGGTCAGCAGAAAACACTATCGGCCACACAACCAGCTCCTCCAGGGGGTCAATGGTTTCTCAAGGAAGGCAGAATAGAGGAGAAAAGAACCACAGCAATGGAAGAAATCAAACAGTGACCCCAAAATGCACTGAGGAAGGGCTGAGAACGGACCAGGACAAGCCAAGAAGCCATCCACGCAGGCAGGAAAGGAGAGTTGCCATAATGTGATCTTTCCCCATGTCTGAGGCTAATCAGCTTCTAAAATACAAAGACTGTCTTTTCAAGGTGTGGTTTTATTTTCCAAATGGTTAAGGACAGAAATGGAAAAATAAAGGTTGCGGTGCATCACCCTTCACCTTCCAGAATATAGTATCCTGGAGTGACTCATAGACTTCCAACGTCCCTCACAAGGATGGGTTTGTAGTTACTGTAACATAAATGAATCTGGGATCAGAAAAGGGGACGATGCGTGTAAACCCATGTCTAACGGTTGCTTTTCTCCTGGGCTTCCCTTCCTGCTGGTGTTGGCTTCTTTGTGCTCTTTTCCAGAGTTCTGTTGGAAGGTGCTATCTTTTGTTTTTGACAGAATGTTGATCCAAGTGTGCCTGTATTTTTACTGTAAATTTTTGTGGCGCTGCATGAAATTTGTAATGAGAAAGCTGACTGGACGGTGTGAGCTTCAACGGATCTGTTACAACACCAAGCCTGGAGCTTCTAGGACCATGAAAATTGGTAAGCATGAAATACAGCAGCAAGCAGCATGTCTGCTTGGTTAGTGAGACTGAGGACTTGGTGTTGTATTTCAGTAATTTCAAATGACTAATAAAGTAAAATTTCTGCATGACTGTTTCTGTTTTCTCTGTTACAGAAACTTCACTGAGGGACTCAAAAAGTAAGGTAAGAAAATTGTTTCTCTGTGTTTCAGCAACTCTTATCTTGGAAGTTTACCTCATCAAAAAGCAAAAGAAACTAAAACACATCCTTGGCTGTGAACACTAACACAAAATGATTTAAAAAAACCAAACACATTGTTTGCTCATTACAAGCCTCTGTATTTTGATGAGAAGGGCCACTATGTGAATTTCTAGGCAGACTTATGAAGTCTTTATTACTTCATACATATATTGCTGTTTTTACACCTCTTCCCAAGTCATAAAATATCACTTGAAAATCAGAACAGTGTTATCTACTGGTATTTCTTCAATTTTATACTGAAGATTTTCCAAGGAAGCCCACTATCTTAGCTATCATAGCTGTAGTAGTTGAGCATCCACCTAAGAGAGGAAATCTTTTTTTCCCAACAATCTTAATATTCTCACGTTACTATTTAATTCTGACATCCCTCCAGCTACTTATTCAGTCATAGACACAATGCCCATTAATGATGCAAACCATATATGCTGGGAGACAAAAAGCAAATACAGTATTTCAATAGAAGTTGATTAAAAGAGATGAAAATGGTTAAAGAAAACTTATCTCTGGTTTATGTTAATTGCCTTAATCAGGAAAATTGCACCACTTCCACTGTGAAAATGTCAAATTTAATAGAATTCAAATACTAAGTCAAGTTTTGCTTTTAGTTTGAATGAGTTTCATATCTTCACATAGACATTTTAAAAGGCAAAGTATTTTAGCATCTGAAGAGAAACCGAAGTATTTACATAGATTTTTCAACAAATACTTGCCACACCCACAAGATGGAGACTTAAGTTACATGATCAAGAACCTGATTGAAACATGCTTTCCAGCTGTTGCAGACTGCACTGAGTGTTCACCTTGATGCCATTGAAAAAACTATAGAAGACATCATGGAACTGAAAAAGATTAACCCGGACATAAATCCGCAGTAAGAATGTGTTTATTATGCTTAAATATAGAACTCCAGCTCCTCTGTGGCCACATAGTATTCTAGCACTGGTGTGCCCTCAGGTACCCTCTCTCTCTCTCCTCCACCTATTCCCCTCCCCCCAGTCTTCTGCAGTGTTACATCTTTCATATAAAGAATGAAGGAAAAAGGTACCTTTTCCATGTATGTAAATAGCAGCATCTTTGTACATCTGTTGTGGAATTTATGGGGATATTTCTGAGGTTTAATGAATGTAACACATTTGATGTTACCCTGATACCAGAAAAGGAAATTAAGGGAGCCCATTCATCAGTAATTGCTCCATATATTATCTCTGTTTTACATTAACAGTAAAGGTTCAAATTGCAAACATGCTTGAGTTGATTCTGCTCCATCAAGAATCTTCCTTCTGTTCATGACAAACTGATTTTCTTGGATCTAGTTCCTATCTGCTTGTCAAGAAGACAGACATGTGTGGGAAGGAGAGATGGTTTTTAAATGAAGACTTCAGAACTTTGTGATTTAGGCATCTCATCTTGGAAGTATTAAAATGCATTTGGCAATGTACATGACAGTTAAAATTAGCTTTCTATTTTCCATTGAGCAGAGAAATTTTTCAGTAAAATTTGGGGCTAAGAATATTGACTAGAATAAATTCTGTATATAGGTATATTTAGAAACAGTTTAGGCAATAATCAAACTGTCTTTGAGATATGCATACACCTGAGAACTTCAGATGTTATAGTGGAGAGTTTTCTAACTGCTAGAGTTGAAAGGAATTTTAGGGTACTTACACAGGTAGAGCTCTTGGAGGGATTCTAAATATTAGCTAATTAGATATCATCACAGAACTCCATTTCCAGGTCAATATAGCACTTTCCTGCAGCCTCTTCAGCTAATTGTTGCCTTTTCTTTATTCAGCCATTAAAGGTTGATTAAATTATGCTGTAAATTTCTTTTTGAAGCCTTCTGACATATAGTTTATTCCTTTGGGAAAGTGATAAGAAGGCAATTCATTTTAAATTAAATTGAACCAAAAATTTAAGACTACTATTGAGCATGAAGGATTAGACCCATAATCATGTTTAGAGATTAGATTAGATTTAATAGCATATCTTTTGTATGTTTCATTTATGAAAGTTCTGTGTTCAGTCAAAAAAAGCATTTCTTTACTTTCCATTCTCTTGATTTCCTTTACGGAGAAAAAGAAAACCTTTGTTGGTAGTATAATGTGCTTTTACATCTCAGTATAGATTGTAGTGCTTTTTTCCCAGACTAACACTGACAAAATGAGATTTTAAAAAATTAGATAATTTTCTGGAAAATAAGTCAAGAAATTGGAAGGGAAAGCCAGTGGAAATTTGTCAAGTCACTGCTACTATTAAAATTACTTTGTTTTAATTACATCTTTTGAATTGCTGCTTGTTATAGTAGTAAGAATCATGACTTTCCTGTCCCCTCCCTGTTTCTTTCTCAAAATGAACTCTTTTCTTAATCCTGGGTTGATTTTGTGCCACTGTGATCAGTGGCACTGGGTGATCAGTGTCACTGTGCCCTTGTTCTAAATTTAAATATTTGGTACCATTTTGGTGCTAGGATAACAAACAGGATAGGGCCATTAGTGTTCTGAATTATCTGACATAGTTATCATCTATGTTTGGAGTAACTGTAGAATCCTAAGACATAATTCTCTATCCCTTCAACTTTAGATTTAACCTCTGTATCTCATTTAACCCCTTGAAAAAGAAATACTACAAAACAAAAATGTTAACATTTAGTGAGTGAGTTAGAAATAGGAGTATATTGGATGGTAACTGCTGGGTTGGATCATATAAATATACAGCCCTCGTTTTTGCTGTTGTTTTATTTTCTTATATCATTGTTTTGTATGATATTTGATCGTCCCTTCAGGTATAGTCCCATAGTTTCCCCCCTTCCATACCAGCTGTGATCCATTGCCATAGTCCCATTGCTCTTCACTTCTCTCTTTTGATCCCCTCCCTCCCCCTTCCTTTCTGTTTGCCTCAAATCTATGGTCAGATTGCAAGTTTTGCAAAGTGTGTTCTATCTATACATGAAACCAATAAATATTTTAATTTTTTTCTTCTGATTTATTTTGTTTAGCATAATCCTTTCCAACTCCATCCATGTTGCTACAAATGGCATGAATTTATCATTTTTGACTGTTGAGTAGAATTCCATCACGTATATATACCACCTCTTCTTGATCCAGTCATCTGTTTAGGGGCATTCATCTAGGCTATTATAAATAGTGCTACAGTAAATACAGGAGTGCAGGTTTACTTCCAGATTAGTGTTGCTTTGGGTAGATTAGTGTCCTTTGGGTAGATTCTTAGGAGTGGAATCACTGGATAATAAGGTACATCCATTTTTAGTGCTTTGAGGGTCCTTGACACAGCTTTCCATAGTTACACAACCTTATACAGGGTTGTTTTCTGTTCTAGTGAAATGTTTTCAGAGGGACATTAATCAACCTACCTTTGGGAAAGACTAAGCAGTAAAACATTGGAAAATCACGTCTTGTGAGAAGGAGTTAAAGGAGTTGGGGCTATTATTTGTTTATTTATAACCCTAGAGATGGAACCGGAAGAAAGAATTGCTATCTTAAAGTAAATAGGCATGGCGGGAGAAAGGTGGACATATATTTTGTTTAGAGAATAGAATTTGAAAGACCTGTTAATAAGGAAAGCTTACTTTGTTTCTGCAAGTATTGAGTTCTTTCTTTGGCATTACCTCATCTGTCAGGGTGCTCCCAGGCAGGGGTGTTTTTGTTTGTGTTGTTGTTTTAAATCTCTGAGGGCTCTGTTTATTTCCCTCTCCCACCCGTCCATCTCTTTCACACACATGTATTGGAAATATTCCCAAGATACCCACCTAGGAGAACTAACTGATCCCTAAAATCCTGTTATTTCTACATTTCTTTTTTTTTTTTCATTTTTTATTAAAATATTTTAAAATTTACATATACTTGCCATTAATTGTAATCCCCATGTATTCCCCATCACCATCTCACCAGTGC
>JAGFMF010011410.1:844465-854972 GCA_019455555.1 Galemys pyrenaicus
CCAAACTCATTTTATGAAGCCAACATCACACTAATACCAAAACCAAACAAGGACAACATAGAAAAAGAAAACTACAGACCAATCTCTCTAATGAACACCGACGCAAAAATCCTCAACAAAATTCTAGCCAACAGAATCCAACAATGCATCAACGAGATAATCCACCATGACCAAGTGGGATTTATCCCAGGAACACAAGGATGATTCAATATTCGAAAGTCAATAAATGTAATCCACCACATCAGGAAGCATCACACATTACTACACTTTGAACATCCACTGTTGTGTCCAAAAGTCAAATCAGAGATAAAAATAGATTAAAGTTTAAAAGGGTAATTTTGTCTATTGGGTTTTTTGGTCTATTTGGGGGTGGGGCGTATTTTTTTGGTGAGAGGGTGTGTGTGTGTGTGTGTGTGTGTGTGTGTGTGTTTGGGCCAGATATCCTATAAGTAATGAAATAAGTGAAATTTGTTTGGCCTTTTCTTATATTTCCAATATAAGAAAGAGAGAGATTTAATTTAAGAAATAGGCAAGTTTTGCCCTAAGACTGCTCACCTATGTCTATATAGTTGTCTCATTTTCCTAATAAGCATGCCCTTTTAAAATGCAGCCTTTGCCTATTTGTGTCTATGCAGACATCTTTTCATTAATAAAATTGTGTTGTAAAAAAAAAGGACACTGTATATTTATGAAGATTTGTTGAAGAGAAAGTAGGTGCTTGTAAATTTGTTTATAGCTAATTTTTTATATTTCATACTCATTTTATTTTGGATTTGAGCCTTTTCAGGTAAAATCCTGTTGCCTCCTTGACTGGTTGGTTATTAGTTGACTGCTACACTTTAAAAATAAGTGGTTGTTTTAATATGAATACAGGCAGTGACTGTGAATTATAGCCAGTCATGTAAAAGGCACATAAAGTTAAATAGCATCATGTTCGTGTCTGTGTTGTGTCCCCCTGTGTCTCTTGTAATGTAGAATGTACAGTGTATTTATAGAGAGTGCTCCTTTTCCCCACTTAGGGAGGAAGCTGAATGTCTAGTTTTAATTTTTTATTTAGTTCAAATGCTAGCGCCAGTTTTTAGTGTAAGATGCGGAGTGAATAGATCCACTGATTGTAACAAATGTCCTATACTGGTATGATATGTTGATAATGGGTGAAGCTGTGGGAGTATGTGTTTTGGGGAGTTTGGGAGGAGGTATGTGGCAGCTCAGTCCCTTTAGCTCAATTTTTCTAAAAACATTAAAACAGCTTTAAAAAAGTCTATTTCTAGATTCAAATTTAAAAAAATGCTGAGTGAAAGTTACATCAACCATAAAGAAGAGTGGAACTTGTTTCCTGCCTAGGAGATGTTGGCAGGATGGAAAGAGGATAAAGCTCATCCCCCCAAAATAGAATGCCAGGCAGTAGTAGTTCCAAACACCTTTATGACAGAACCCTGTCTTTTACCAGCTCATATTATAAAATAGATTAAAGTGGAATTGCTGTGGTTTAGCTGTTTTAGCTTACTCGAGAAGTACTTAGCACTTGTTGGAACAGAAATTTAAAAAACCTTTAAATCCTCTCTCCCTCTCTCTCCTGCTTCTTCCCTCCATTCTTTCTTCTTTTCCCCTTTCTCCCTCCCTCCCTTTTTCTCTCTTCCTCCATCCCTCCTTTCCTTTCTTTCACTTATTCAATTCTTTCATTATCAAAAATGAACATTTATTTTTCATCTATTTTGTTCTAGGCTCCACATGTAAGCCATGAAGTAAAACCAGATGTAATGCAGTGAGGAACCATGAGAACAAGGCAGCATCCAGTTAGAGCAGAGAGAGTGAGCAGGCAGGTTTCATGGAGGAAGTGCTAGCTATGAAGGCATTGTAATATTCTCTTAGTGTTTGGCCTTTCTTTCTGTCTCCACTGCTGTAAAAAAAATGAAAGGGGGGGCCTCCCTGGTGGCGCAGTGGGTTAAGCAACGCACTATGAAGCAAACCACAACCACTGCAGCACAAGTTCGATCCCTGCTGCCGGCCAGAGAGGGGACCCACATGGTGCAGCAGACCTCTCCTGCTGTGCCCGCTGCTCCCCTCAGCAGTGTACTTCCGTTGATCTGCCTGTTCTGCTCCCCACTCTGTCTGGTGAATCCTCTCACCCCCCACACCTCTGGCCTAAATAAATAAATCTTTAAAAAAAAAAAATGAAAGGGGACTAAATAGCATTAAATGTCCTTTAATAATTCCAATTCTCATTTCCATATAAATTGTATTCTGGCATTTTAATTAATAGCATTTAAATTGATTAGCAGTTGAGTTATAGACATCTCTGCATCTGCATACTTTTAATAAGAACAAGTACCTAATTTATACAATAAATCTTGTTTATTTATTCATTCATGTAGCAAATTCAGCAAAGCAGAATGGGAAAAGAAAAGGATGGATAAAGCAATTGGGTGAGTATGGAATTTCATATATAAAGGTGGTGAGTCTAAATCAGAACTAGATTGGTCATTTTTCAAAATGCTATTTCCCCATGACATATAGTCAGTTCTGTGGTTTTCACTTTACAGGTACTCATTTGCCATTGTAGGCATCAATATAACTGATCTGGCATATAATCTCCTGGTGAGTGGAGCTCTGAAAACTCATTTCTACAACATCGCTCCAGAAGCTCCAACATTGTCTCACTTCCAACAAACATTCTGTGAGTATCTTATTGTTTAAGTATTGATAAAATTTTCTATAGATCAGCATAGACAAGGTCAGAACTGAGAGAACTTTGTGATTTGGTTACTTTGGGGTCTAAACTTCCTGCTTTGGTTTTGATTTTCTTATTGTTGTTGGATGGATGGATGAATGCCTAAAATATTGGATGGCATCCTTTGTGAGAGAAAGAGAACTATTTGGGAATTCTTTTATCTGAATGCTACTAGTGCCAGTAAAAAACAACAATGAAGCTAAGCAGAGGAGATTAAAGAGATAGATAAATACACAGAGCAGGAATCTCCCATCTCAATGAACTAGATGAATGGATGGGTGGGAGGCTAAAATATAAAATGATACCCTTTGTGGGAGCAAAAATCTAGTATCTCTGGAAAAATTTAGCCTTGGCCTGAATTGATAGGTTTCCACAGGAACCCTAGCTCTGGTGAGTAGGCATGCAATAGGAGCACTTCTTACCAAGGTCCTCACCAGATTTGGGAAGCAACAGCAATTCCTATAGATTAGGATACCAGCAGAGGGACTCTGGACTCTTTAGAGGAAGCAGAGTGGATTGATTGATTGTTCCTCCATTCGACAAGGTCAGCTGTGCACATCTTCTCTGTAGCACTCTTGCAATTACCTGAGTCCTGTCATATGTCTCTGCTGTCTAATAACTGAAGCAAAACCATGACACATTCAAGTAACAACAAATATGCCACACCCCAGACTGCAGCAAATATGCCAAGTTAGTATTCAAAACGTTTATTTCATTTAGATGAAAGAATACAAGGTTATAATAGCTTTATCGTTCTGACTTTACAGGCTTAGTTAACACTGCACTGCCAAAAATCACATCCAATCTGAAGTTCCACTGAGCATCCAGTCCCACTGAAATGGAGTAAAGTTAGGTATCAGGAATTGAAGGAAAGTACGAAGTCCAAAAGTGGAGACAGAATTCTCTTTTCTATGACTTTTAAAAGAAGGACCTATTCAGTAGGAATAAGAGCCAGAGGAAAAGTATACACTGGAAAAAAAAAAAA
The DNA here is from genome assembly GCA_019455555.1 of Galemys pyrenaicus. Lineage (NCBI taxonomy): Eukaryota > Metazoa > Chordata > Mammalia > Eulipotyphla > Talpidae > Galemys > Galemys pyrenaicus. Next base: position 848,182 of record JAGFMF010011410.1, read on the forward strand.
AAAACTGGTACAACAATGGGAAGTGTGCTGCTTTCGGTCCTGGCTTCCAGTTTCTGGTTGTAGTGGCGTGGCTGGTTATACTCTGATCAAGTGTTTAGCTATGCCCAATGCCCTCACTGCAAAATGGAAGTGTATCTGCATCACCTACCCCTCAGAGCTGCTGTAAGAATTAAAGGAGAGACTGTAGTGATAGCCTGATGTACTCTAAGTCTGTTTTCCCTTTTTTTTCTTTGCCCCTACCCTCACTTCCATAGCTAACCAACCATCAGCTGAAATTGTTTACCTGGGATCTTGGGCTCTTCGTAAGAGTATGAATGTTTATAATTTCTTCTCTCCTTACTATATAACACACACATAATTTTCATGACGTGGTCTCTGAGTTCAAATAAACACACTGAGCTCTCTTGCCTTTAGAATCTCGGGCTCTTACAAAGAGCCCAAGAACCACTGTTCCCCTCTGTCTCTTCAGCACAGAGCCTGGTATAATTGGCCTCGGGGAGTGCAAACATGGAATGGAGCAGAGACAGAGGAAATGGCTTCTGAGATCACTGATCGACTAACCTGGAGTCTTGCTGATGGGATCAGGTCCCATAACCATGGCTGTGGATCATGTAGGGCTTGTGGAGCCTAGAGGCTATCTAGTGAGGAGGTTTTATGGCCCCATCAGAGGTGTTCAGAACAGTCACATCATCAGTTAATACATAAGGACCCAAAGTCAGTTCAGTCCTAAAGGAGCCCAAAAGAACTGGACAATAAATTATCTTATTAATGCTAAAAGTTGTACCTGCATCCTTAACAATGCCGTAAGGCAAGTAATTAAAGAAGTGCATTTGTAGAAGTCAACCAGCACCTGGGTGGGGAAGATCAGTTCTCATTTTGTCTAATAGTGAAATGTGATCAACGATTTTAAAATATCTGTTTATGAAACTATGTTGAAGGTTTTCCTATCAGTATCTAGTCACCAGAAAAACCAAACCTACTGATTTTTTTAACTATTAGAACCAATTATGTTTGTTGCAAACTCTCTTTCCATGCCTCCATCACATCTGCTGCTCACACCCTCCCCTTGGGGGTGAAAGAGCTGGGATTTAAACTAGGTTTCTGGCTCAAATTCATTGCTGCTAATTATTCTGTTTTCTTATATTGAGACAGAAAAACTTGTGTAATATTTGGTTTCCTTTTTGTTAACAAAGATTATGTCCTTAAATATTTTTTTCTAATATAGCTAAAGACATATGAGGTTGATATGGGTTTACTACGTAAAAATATCCAGTATTGTCTTTTTTAAACATTTTTTCACATTTCAGCTCTTAGTGTGTGGTGGAGCGAAAGAGAAAGGTGTGCAACCAGAACACTCTGAATAGGTTCTGTATCAAATGCTTAACATTGGTTCCAGAAATTTCTCCAATCCAGATCATTCATAAGTAACATTTTTAAGTCATAGAAGAATTAGAAATGAAATTATGCATCAGAGCAAAGAAGCCTTATTAATAATCTCATGTTGTTTAATGACCAGTCCATGTTGTTCATAGTCAATTATGACTTAGGGTCTCATAATAGCTTATCATAACAGATTTGTTTGACTTGTCAAGTTAAGTGAAAATTTCAGTCCAGTAAAATATTAGAGTAAGTTAGAAATTTCAGACATTCTGTTAATTTAATGAGGAAGAAAAGGATGCAGCAGTCATTGTCAGCCTTTCAGAATATGTTCCAGATGTGGCTTCCATTTAAAAAATGGCAGAATTGATTTGTCTTCCTGCTTGAGAAGAGTCAGAGTAATTCCAGAACCAATTGCAAGTATCTTGCAGATAGGTTAATTTTTACTGTGTTGATTTTAAAGTATCACCTTAAACAATAGTACTGGCTGTATTTTGATCTCTTCTTTGAGCCTCTTGCTCTAACATCTTTTGGCACTAGGGTGAGTGCGAATGTGATTAAGAACCATTTTTCTTTCTGTGTTGTTATCACTGTCTTATCTCCAACAGGCTATTTGATGCATGAGTTTCATAAGTTTTGGATTGAAGAGGACCCCATGGACATAATGGAATTTAATCGTGTACGGGAAAAATTCCGCAAGAGGATCATAAAACAGCTGCAGAACCCAGACATGGCACTGTGCCCACACTTTGCTGCCTCAGAAGGTTTACTCAACATGTAGTCGCCCATGCTGGTTTAATGGACACCCCAGAACACTGCCTCATAGACATGTTAGTTCTCTGCTTAGGTCCCAGCTCTCACTGAATGCACACAGCGGTCATATGCATGCCTTTTAGTACAGTATTTTCATCTTTTGGTTGTAATTACCAGATCCCCAGATACCACTATCTCTGGCGTATCTGTCATCCTGTAACTGCTCATATTGTGGCATCATGCAGTGTTACATCTTGCCTTGACACCCAGGTATGGAAAGAGTTTTCTATTTTTTTAGATTGTTTTCCTTCCCCTCATCATTCAGCATTAAAGAACTGTATTTCTCTAGCTGTATTTTGTATGTAAGAGATTTAGCTGAATCTTGTTCTATGAAAGCCTTTTAATTTATTGATAGGTTCCATCACTACCGCTGCTAGTTTTTCAAGCTAGGTTCATGCTTGGACCGCATTCCAATAAAGTATAAGACTTTAAGATAATACAGACAGACACATGATAAGCCAAACCATTCCAGCAAACAGCTGTGCTTCATAAAAATGTAATGAGGCTTACAAGGAGCAATGTAGGTAGGTGCTGTTTTTGTTTGAGGTACCCCAAAATTATATTGTAGTTTATCTTTCCTACCCATTGCTATCATGTCAGAGTCATCTGGATAACAAATAACTTTGTTCCCATAATTTCACTGGCTTAGATGCCTAAATATATTAGTCATGCTTGGAGCCTCAGAAAAGGAGTAAGCATACTTCCCAAGCTGCAAAAGGCTTTTCAGCGCCTGCCTGTGGCTAAACTCAGAGCCGCCCCCAGCACTTCTGACCCAGGCGTCTCCGCTTGGGGAACTGAGTGCTGACTGCTTTGCTTTCTCTCTCAAGATGCAACATTGAAAAACAATTTTCAAGAAAATGTGTTGCAAGAGAGGAACTTCAGCTATGGTGTTCTGCAATATTCCTTGGAAATAGCTACCTTTTCTTGCATCCATAGGAGAAGTAAATGGCTTAGAAGGAGGAAAAAACCCAATCATTCCAAAACTTCTAAACATCATTGGAAAACCACGATTTTGTTTGGAATTATGACTGTTGTCTGTTGAATAGTATTTACCATGGCATTTCATACCCATGGTATTTTATACCTTCTGACTATCAATTTTAGTATTACTAGACAATTGTGTCATCACTTGCTTATTTAACTGAATTTTGAGTACTGCCTAACTGTCAGTTATATGAATAAAGTACATGTCATTCTACTGTAACATAGTATGGATTTTGTTGTAATATTTATGCTCCTATAGCTTTGGAATATACAAACATGTGAGTGGGTAGAATGTCAAAGTCAGACAACCTGGACTTGCATCTAAATCACACCATCATTCTGAGTCATCAGGTGTAAATCAGCACGTCATGTCTGAGAGACTTCTTTTATTTAACTAAACTTGAAGGACTAGTGGTACTATAATCATGGTGTAAGAGCCAACTTTTTCTTTCTGACTTCCTTCAAAGCCCAGTTTGTCTGCTGCCAGCAGCTAATAAAGGAAGCATCTGCTGCTGACTGTTGTGGTTCATTCAAGCTCCTTTGGGGTTTTTCTATCCTTTTCTTTTTAGCTGCGTATCAAAGGCAGCATTTTGCATTGAGTCCATGACAACCCAGTGCCTTTTCTTAGAATGGGGAAGAGAAGGCGATGGCTAATATATGAAGTGTACTGAGTAATGACAAGAATAGACATTTCCCTCCAGAAGAAGCGAGAACTTGTCAATCTGGTAAAAAAGACTATCTCAGGAGCTCTGAATTTCCACCACAGCCGCAGATGCCATGGAGAAGGGTGTTAATCCGCAGACAATATACCCGTTGTCACGATGAGTGTGCATTGTCACTTCCTATCCACCATCCTGGGTTACTGACATGGTTGGATAGTATAAGGCATTTACATCAGCTCATGTCTCTTCTGTTCAGGTAGAGATGATTGATGGCAACAAAGCTGGTTGCTTTCCCTCCAGCTCCTTGCATAATTTCTCTCTGTTGAACATGGCTGCACAATTTAGGAGGAAAAAACTCTGCCAGCTCCCTCTAGTTCTGAGTATTATTAGATTTCACATTCACACCTCTTTTGTGAAAGATGCATTCTACCCAGTAGTGTGAAATGAGGTGAGAAAAGGAGAGGGTTCAAAAGCATAAAAATGTGTGATGTGTGTATTTCCCTTGAGCATTCTTCACTTGCCTGTACTTCTTCCATTGAGCAAGGATAGACTGATTAAAATGTAAATGATACAGCAAGGCAAAACTCATTCCAGTCTGAACTACTAAGAGAAAACTCTTTGAGGCACTCTCTCTGAAAATTGTGATCTCAACCTGACTTTGCTTCTCACAAGTCTTGGTATTGTACTGAAAAAATATCCTTTGCCTGGTCACCCAGCATTTCATCTATTTGAAATGAAGCTTAAATACATACCAACCCTAAAAGATAAGATGACCCTACAATGTATCTTTCAAATCCAGACTTTTAGAGAGAGAAAGAGGGTATTGTTAATTTCTTTAGGAAAACAGGATTAAGGAAACCGAGATGTTAGGTGACTAAAAGCAAGAGACAGACATAAGTAGGGGTGGTTCAATTCAACAAATGCAACTAAGTTTACTCACTGACCTGTGGCAGGGCATAGACATTTGAGATCTAGGATATGATACAAGGACCATCAGAGTATGACCTTGGTCTGAGCTGGAACGCAGCTGAATAAACTGGGCTGTAAAACCTGGCAGTCAAGCTCCATGGCCACAAACTCTTTTGATCCATAAATACATGGGATCAAATCTAAACCGAATGGAATGTGAAGGGAATTAGAGGTGGTGTAGTGTGGGGCCATGGATGGGAGATGAGAGAAGGAAACAGACAAAAAGAAAAGTGTCTGCTAGGCCTATGGCCACACTAGGAAACTCTGAACACCTAGTGACACATGTTCTCTCTAAACTATGGCTCTCACATTTCAGCTCAGCCTATATAACTGGTCTAAACTAGAAACAAAATGGTAGAAAAGCACACCTGAGTATAACATCAAGTTCTAGAGGTCGAGAGAGTTTGGCATGCATTCCATTTCACCGCAAACAGTGAGTTCCTGTGACATTTACAGGACTGCAGAATCCTTCCTTACAATGTTTCATCTTCTCAACAAGCAAAGTGAGATTTTTTTTTGCTTGTTTATTTTTTTAGACAGACAGGCTAAGAGAATTTAAATATATTGGAAAAACCACGAGTTATCACCTCACACCTGTCAGAGTGGCTATATCAAAAAGACAAAAAATTAGCAAGTGTTGACAAGATTTTGAAGAAAGGGGGACCCTGTACACACATAGTAGGAATGTAAATTAGTGCAGCCACTATGGAAAACAGTATAGATGTTCTTTAAAAATTAGAAGTAGAAATAATCATATGATCCAGCAATTTCACTTCTATATCATATTTAAAGAAAATGAAAATACTCAAAAGGTACCCGTTTAGTGCAGCATTATTTAAAATACCAAGACATAGAAGCAACCTAAGTATTGGTTGGATGTTGGGATAAATAAAATGTTGGGAAAAAGAAAATGTGGTATTTATACACCAGTCATAAAAAGGAAGGACATTTTGCCATTTGTAACCACATGCATGGAGCTTGAGGACAGTATGCTGAGTAAAGCAAGTCAAAGACAAATACTATATGGTCCCACTAACATGTAGAACCTAAAACAAACAAAATAAATTTCAAACTCATAGATAAAAAGAACAGAAGGGGTTGGGACACAAAACGAGTGAAGGCAGTCAATGGTACAAAACCAATGAATGAAAAAGAACTGGCTAAATCTTGAATCAAGGACCGAAAGCCCATACTTTTAATTGTTTATGCTGTGTGACCAATTGGAATTCTCCTCCATTGTCCAGGAGACAGGTAGATTCTAAACATACATACACATTCTATCCCCAAGGGATAATGCCACTTTTTGTATCTCTAGGGTGAATTTCTACCTGAAAATCACAAACACTGCTATATTGTCTCTCAGGACTTCCCATAATTTTGGTAAGAATTTCTCCCTGCACATACGAAAAACAGTTCTGACAAGTTTGAGTTCAGGGGACCCCCTGCCCCTTGGACAAGCCTAAAAGCACTTGGCAAGGGTGGGCTGTCTGATGAGACCACTTTGTAGAGCCAGGTAGTATGTACCCAGCTACTGGCCTGTGGAACCTGTGGGACCTGTGGTGACTTCTGGAGCCTCTGGGGGCTTCTGGAGCCTGTGAGGCCTATAGGGGATTGTGGAAGCCTATAGTGCACCAGCACAATCCCACTAATTAGCCAGAAATTAGCCAGAATTAGTCAAATGATCATACCTAGCTGCAAGGGAAGGCAGGAAATGTAAGCCTTAACTCTGAATAGCCATATGGTTCTGCTTAAAAGTGGTGGCTTTTCAACTCCAATGGCCAGACAGGTGAGTGAATTGGAAAGATGTGGTATAAATACACAATGGAATACTACAGTTACAAAAATTATAATAAGCTTTGACTTTTTTTATGTCATATATTTTTAATATAAATTTTTTAATTTACATATATTTGACATCAATTGTAATCCCCATGTATTCCCCATCACCGTAACACCAGTGCACCATCACCTCAGTCCCCCGTGCTC
>JAGFMF010011410.1:867080-898148 GCA_019455555.1 Galemys pyrenaicus
CTTGTTCACATTTTATATCAAGAATGTTTTGAAGTAACTTGTGATTTTTAAAGTAAGTATTGTTTTGGGCCTCCCTGGTGGCGCAGTGGGTTAAGCAACGCACTATGAAGGAAACCGCAGCCAGTGCAGCTCGAGTTCGATCCCTGCAGCCGGCCAGGGAGGGGACCCACATGGCGCAGCAGAACTCTCCTGCTGTGCCCACTGCTGCCTCAGCAGTGTGCTTCCGTTGATCTGCCTGTTCTGCTCCCTGCTCTCTGTGGTGAATCCTCTCACCGCCCCCCACACCTCTGGCACTGTACCCCAGTGCTTGTATGCATAAATAAATAAATCTTTAAAAAAAAAGTAAGTATTGTTTTTAAAATGTAATGAGAAAGAAAGGAATGAAAAAGGGAAAGTGAAAAAATACTAAAATTTTAGTTAGATGAAAATCAGCTTATTTCTTATTAATTTTTTTCTTACATTGTTGTTCATTTTTGTACAATATTTGATCTCTCCCGTCATGTTTTGCCCCTTTATTTCTCCCACCACCACAGCACCTGTGATTATTACCGTTGTTCCTTAGGCTCTTCCCTCCCTCCCCCTTTTTTTTAACAATTTTTTTATTAGTATAAATTTTTTTTTTAATTTACATATACTTGCCATCAATTGTAATCCCCATGTATTCCCCATCACCATCTCACCAGTGCACTATCACCTCAGTCTCCCGTGCTCCCATTTGCCCTCCTCCCTTCTCTCCCCCCTCCCCACCAAGTGTCCCCAGTTTGTCCTTTTCTTTTCACTTTTGGTTTTTGTGTCTTTATTGTTATTATTATTGTTGTTCTTATTCCTTTCCTTGATCCTTATTTCGTTCCCTTATATTCCTCCTAGGGGAGGAACCATCTGGTATTTTTCTTTTGCCTTCTGACTTACTTCGCTGAGCATAATCTCTTCCAGTTCCATTCATGTTCCTATGACTGCATCTAGTTTTTCATTTTTTATTGCTGAGTAGTATTCCATCATGTCTATGTACCACAGCTTCCTGATCCACTCATCTGTTTTTGGGCATTTAGGTTGTTTCCATGAACAAAAATCAACCCTCCCCTTTTTTGACCCCTCTCTCTGCCCCTCCCTTGCTGTAGATCTCAGATCTATGGTTTGCCTGCAAGTTTTGTCTTTTTCCTCATCCTTTGTTCAGTTTTCCTATATTCCCTCTATAAATGAGACCAATAGGTATTTTTCTTTTCCCTTTTGAATTATTTCACTGCGCATAATCCTTTCTAGCTTCATCCATGTTGCTGCAAATGGCATGAGTTTATCTTTTTTGATCACTGAGAAGTATGTCATTGTGTATATAGACCACATCTTCTAAATCCATTTGTCTGTTTTGGGGCATTTCAGTTGTTTTCATTCTTAGTTATTGTAAATAGAGCTGCACAAACATAGGAGTGCAGGTTTCCCTTCAAGTTAGTGTTATTGTGTCAGTTAGGTATATTCCCAGGAGTGGAGTCACTGGGTCATATAGTAGAGCCACTTTTAATGTTTTTTTTTTTAAAAGATTTATTTTATTTATGCATACAGGCGCTGGGGTACAGGTCAGAAGTGTGGGGGGTGAGAGGATTCACCACAGAGAGCGGGGAGCAGAACAGGCAGATCAACGGAAGTACTCTGCTGAGGGGAGCAGTGGGCACAGCAGGAGAGGTCTGCTGCACCATGTGGGTCCCCTACCCTGGCCGGCAGCAGGGATCGAACTCATGTTGCAGTGGCTACGGTCTGCTTCACAGTGTGTTGCTTAACACACTGCGCCACCAGGGAGGCCCAACTTTTACTGTTTTAAGGATCCTCCACACTGCTTTCCATAGTGGCTGGACCAGTTTGCATCCCACCAGCAGTGTAGGAGAGTTCCTTTTTCTCCACATCCTCACCAACCTTTGTTATTGCAATTTTTTTTTAAATATGGACCATTCTTACTGGTGTGAGAGGTGGTATCTCGTTGTGATTTTGATTTGCATTTCCCTGGTTGTAAGTGAGGTTGAACACTTTTTTATATACCTGTTGGTCATTTGCATTTCTTTTTTGGAAAGTGTCTTTTTAGCTTTTTTTTCCCATCTTTTGATTGGGTTGTTTGTTGTTGAGTTGTGTGAACCCTTTGTAGATCTTTGATATCAGTGCTTTATCAGTTGTATGCTGCACAAATATTTGCTCTCATTCTGTGGGGTGTCTCTTCATTTTGGTTGCTATCTCTTTTGCTGTGCAGGAGCTTTTTAGTTTGATGTGGTCCCAGTTGTTTATTTTTTCTGTCATTTTCTTTGCTTCTGGGGATGAGTCTGCAAAGATTTTCTGAGATGTATGTCATGGAGTGTTCTATTATGTTTTTGTCTACATGTTTTTATGGTTTCAGTCTTTTATCTACTTAGAGTTAGTTTTTGTGTATGGCATGAGGTGGTAGTGTACTTTCAAACTTTTGCATGTGAAGATCTAGTTTTCCCAGCACCATTTATTGAAGAGACTATCTTCTTTCCAGTATTTTCTTTGCTACTTTGTCATAGATTAGTTGAACGTATATATGTGGCTTTTTTTCTTGGTTTTCCATTGGTCTGTGTGTCAGTTTTTTTCCCAGTGCCATGCTGTTTTTATTGCTAATGCTTTGTATTATATAGTTAGAAGTCTGAGAATGTAATGACTCCATTTTCCTTTCTTGTAGTCAGGAGCACTTTGGCTCTACAAGATTTTTTGTAATTCCATATGAATTTCAGTAACATTTGTCCTATTTGAAGAATGCCATTGAGATTTTTATTGGAATTACATTGAATCTGTAAACTGCTCTTTGTAGGATGGCCTTATACAATGTTAATTCTTATGATCCATGATCAGGGAATGTCTTTCAACTTCTTTTGTCTCCTTTTCTTTCTTTTAACAATGTTTTGTAATTCTCTTTGGGTAGGTATTTCACCTCCTTTGTTAGTTTTATTCCCTTATTCACAATACGTGTATCGACCAGTGTGTGGGACCTGGTGGGACTTTAAGTTCACAAAAGTGTACCTTATATAAAGAAGTGGTACATTCCTCCAGTAAACAGACTAAAAGTCTTAGTTACAACTTCTAATTTATCTAGACTCTATTATGTCTGTGTATTTTATATGCACTAATTTTACTTTTCTACCACCTTCTAGGGTAGGCAATATCTCCATTTGTAGATTGGAAAACTGGGTTCAGGGAGTTCCATTTATTTGTCATAGGTCAAACACTTATTAAATGGCTGAGTCAGGAATAAAATTCAAGTCTAACAGTTGTTGAAGCCAGTGCCTTTTCCATTATCCCTTATTACTTCTCTTCTGAGGAAGAGGCTGTGGAAAGAATTCCTTTGGCTCCTTTCACAGAGTAAGATACTGTGTCACCAGGATGATTTTATAGCCAAGATCTTGGTGCCTGTGATGAATCATATTTAGATCGTGTTCCTTGAGAGTAGGGAAAGATATCAGTAAGCATCTGGTTTTAGCATCTGAGAGTTGTAAAGAAATTTACAGAGAAGCCATCTGGTAAGATTGAGGGAAATCTCAGGTCATTTGAAGCTATTTATTCCTATCCAAAAATAAAATCTTGACCCTTCTTGAAAGTTTCTTTCCATTTCTAGCCATAATTAAGACTGAAATATTTATCATTAAACAACCATAAAAAAATCTGAGAGATTCTGCAGGTCCCTACTCTAACACCCTTGAGTCCACCCTTTCAGGGAACTGAAGTGTTAGAAAACTGAATCTAGCAGAAGGGCCTCAACCTCTAGTCCGGATGACATGCTGGCATATTTTCCAGCCCATACCAAGAGAAATCCATACATGGGCAGCACACAGTTCTCTTTTGATTGGCACCCACATGGGAAAAACTTATGGTATCTTTTTTTCCCCCCAAGTCATCACGCTTACTTCAGAACATCTGCTAGTTTTTGAATTGCAAATCAAAAAAAATGCTTATCTAACTCTGTATGTCCTAATGTCAGGTAAAGTATGGTACATCAAGTGCTTCCAGCAGAGATCCTCCTTCCTTCTCATCTCCATAGGCAAGTGGCCATAGGTTGGTTCACCTGGATGTTGGACTTGCTTTACCCACTACCTGTAGCTAAGAAATATATTCTTTGATATTTTTCTTTTTTTTAGATTTATTTAATTATATTTGATATCATTTGTAGTCCCCAGGGAGTTCCCACCACCATTCCACCCATGCACCATCACCTCAGTACCTGTGCTCTTTCTGCCCTCTTCCATGTCTCTGCCCCATCCTCCCCACCCCAAATGACCCCTTTGCTTTATCTTTGACCTTTTGTTCTTGTTGAGTTGTTTGTTTGTTTGTTTTTGTTTGTAATTGCTCATTTCCTTGAGCTTTCTCTTATTTTCTTTTTTGTTGTAGTTGGTGTTCCTTTACATTCCTCCTAAAAGTGAAGCTGACCGGTATTTTTCTCTTGTCTTCTGACTTGTTTCACTGAGTATAAATCCTTCTAGCTCCATCCATGTTTCTATAAATGACTCTAGTTTATCATTTTGATTGCTGAATAGTATTCCATTGTGTATATGTACCACATCTTCTTGATCCAGTCATCTACTTTTGGGCATTTGGGTTGTTTCCAGGTCTTATGAATAATAAATAGTGCTGCAATAAACATGGGAGTACCGGTGTTCTTTTGGATCAGTGTTTTTGTGTCCTTTGGGTAGATCTCTAGGAGTGGATTGCTGGGTCATATGGTAGCTCTATTTTTAGTAGACTGAGGAACCTCCATACGGCCTTCCATAGAGGTTGGACCAGTTTGCATTCCCACCAGCAGTGGAGTAGTGTTCCTTTTTCTCCACATCCTGAGGATTCATATGCAGATTAATTTAAGAGGTCTCATCCAAAAGTTCATAGTAATCATTTTGGTATCAGAATAAGCATATTTGGGACACCGAAAGTATGGAACCATATTGAGAACCCATTAAGGTAAGTACATGGAGAGAATGTTTTATGACTCAAAGACTAATCATCAGTACTACTAAATGAAAAAGATTTGATCTTTTGTGTATAGATGCAAAACAAACTGGCCTAAAACTGTTGTAAAAACCAATGACTTATGGTATAATACATAATGTTTCTCTTGGTCGGTGTTCTCTTGAATTGCATATAGCTTTCTCATTTCCAATGCCACAGTTGGATAGTATTATCACATAGGATATCGAATGTTACAAGGTTATCTTCCCACTTATTGTGTTCAGCCTGCAATGTGAATGTGACCCCAGTCTTTTTGACAGGGTAGGGTTGGGATAAGGACTTACCAACAGGACCTTGCAATGTTACCTGAATCCAAGTACAGCCCTTCTACTTACAAAAAATCTCAAAATTGATTTTAAGACCCATGTCAATCTAGAGGGTGATGGGTAAATCAACAAGGATGCCACAAAGTACAGGAGAAATTTTCATGCTGAATTTCCAGATCATCACCATGCAACCTCTCAGTAGCTAAAAACTTAGCATCATGAAGACAAATTATCTTTGGACTTGGTGGGGTATATCTAAGTGTAGTTGTTATCACTTAGCAAGTCATCACTGCATATACAGCCCATGTATTGAAATATTTGTTTTCTCCTTGGCCTTTTTGAGGCTGTTGGAAGAATGTAGTGGGGAAGGGGCTGCAGGAAAAGCCATTCCCAGTTGAATCTGGATCAGGTGGTAGCAGCTAGAGCCTGTGAATATGGCTGCCTGACCGATGGCACATCATGCAGACCCGATGAATGGTTGCTAATGAGAAAACTCGTTTCAGTTCACTTACCCAAGGAGAAGGAAACAAAGTTCTAAATCTTTAAAATCTGAGACATACAGTGAAGACTACTTTATGCTGGTTTTTGATTCTGGTGTTCAGTCTTACTGTCAGGACAAAGATGAGGGTCCAATGGAAACATAATTTGGAAAGATCTTTTGATGTTTAGTGTTTTTAAAGTTTTTAAATTTGATGACAGCTCCAACATTTTCTTTCAAAGGATCAGAAAATAGAACTCTTATATACAAGTGAAGTGGTAGATGGGACTGAATCTGCAGGTAGAAACATGCAAACTTGTTTAGGAGAGAATCTGTAGATCCAAGGTGAGAAAGGAGGGAACTGACCTGCAATGGCTGGCCAGGGAGAGCTTTCCCTGAAGAGGAGGGGAAGAAGAACGTAAACTTGAAGTTCAAGGGGATATGGTGTAGAAATTCTGTAAAAATGAAAATATACGCACTTAGTTCAAATCCTTGATAATAATGAGAAATGTAAATTCTGGAGGCTAGCATTCAAGAATGTGGTAGATTAGTGGTTTTCAAATTAACACTGTCAGTTCCTTGCTCACCTTAAGGAAGGGTGAAGCTGGGCAGGAAGGGGAGGTAAGAATTGTAGCAGTGTGAAGCTAAAAGGATTGGGAATAAAGACTAAGAAAAAGGGAGCAGCAGGAGAAAAATCAGAGAGAGATGGAGGAAGAAGAAGATTGGAAGAGGCACATGGAGCAGAGACATGAAAAAGCAATACTTGCTTCTTGGCATTGGACTTGTACAGGGACATGGGGGGAATAGAAGAAGACACTTGAAAGACAGAGATGTGTCTTTACTTGGATTTTGCTCTTTTCCTTCCTGATTTGCTTGGGCCCTTCTGCCCCTTTCTTATGGAACCCCACCGGAAGGTACCTTATACTTAACATTTGGGCCTCAGTTGAGGGGATGGATAACTTTGGGTGCTTGCTTTGGAAACTATATTCTTTCTCTTCTCTCTGTACACTAATTTTTTCTATTGCACACTAGTTGTATTAAAGTTCCTTTCCATTGAAGGTCTCACACATTAGAGTATGTTTTGTCTTGAGGTAGTAGATGGCAGAAACCATTTAGAGTTGGCAGGTTTTGGGATCCCAGAGTACCTCTTATTCTTTAGTGAAGATTAGGATTATCTGGGGGAACTGGTATAAAATGTAGCAAGTCAGGATCTACTCAGTGTTTCCAGATTCCATTTCAGTCAATCTGGCATTGGTGCAGGAATCTGTAGTTAAATAAGTATTTTGGATATTATAATTCAAGTGGCCCTTCTGTTTGGAGAAATGCAATGTACTTTTCAGGAGTAAAGGAATCTAAGATTTTCCTATCCTTTCAAAATAAAAATCTCAGCTTTCAGAAGTGTTTTATTTTATCTCTTAAAAGAGATGGCATTAAAATAAATAGCAGTAGCATCCCTCCAGCACCAATCCTGGACACTTTCAAAGGATCAACTATGTTCCAAGTGTTATATATACTTAACTAATGTTATAAATTCAACTACCATTTGTTGAATATTTACTAATTACTAGGAATTACCTAATGAAACATAAGAGAGCTAAGTAGTAATCTAATTTAACCTTCCTACAAAGAAGGTGTTATTTTCTATCTTTATAGCTAAGGAAATTATGGCCACAAAAGTTTGGTAATTGTATGCGTTCACACAGTAGTTAGCAAAATACAGTCCAAAGAGGTGCTTTTCCCAAGCTTTATTTTAAGGTGATCTAATGAGAGAGATGAAAACTCCATGTGTCAAATTCCTGCAAGTGTGTAAAACTGACTAATGTTCCAGATGGGACTATCATTTCCACTTAATCCCCATAGATAAACTGACACACTGAATACAGCATAACCAGCCATCAATATTCTTGTCCTTAATCTACAGCTCAGCCAACTGATGAAGAGAAGCTGATTTCAAGGTTTGTTTCAAACTGCTGGGAAACAGGATTGTGTTTATTGCACACCAAGTAAGACTGGCTCATGAACTAGACATTTCTTCAACATAATGCCAAAACACCCAAATTTGTCCTTTGTGCCAATTATGAGGAACCCTGGAGAAGAGGATGTTGATAAACCTCATCTTTCATAGCTTCCCTGGTGAGGCATTCCTTGCTGAGAATGTGGCCTGTTATGGAGGCTTAGCTGGCACTGTGGTTCTTGACGCTAGTTGCACAGGGCTGAGTTTTCAAAAACATTTATGCTGGGCCCTGCTCAAAAAAACAATTAAAAATCTCAGGAGGTGGAGCCCAAACATCTGCAGTTTCAAAGGTCCTCTGAATGATGATGTTGTATCACCAGACTTGAGGTCACAAATACCTACTGGTGCTTCTCATGCATTAAGAGAATTAAAAATCATCAGGAGGACTCTCTTAAATGCAGATACTTTCAGTTTCAGACTAACTACACATCCGGACACGCAGTTGTTAATGATTTGGTGTGCAGCACACCTACTGGTGTGGCTAAAGCACATGGCTCTAGGACCTTGGCCTACATACACACACGTACACGCACACACACACACATTGTGTGATAAACATAAAACTCCTGCTGTTACCTGTGGAGGGTCAAGCCTCAAAGTTTGTCTTTTTGTTTTTGTTTTTAAGATTTATTTATGCATAGAATACCTAGAATGCAGGCCAGAGCTGTGGGGGTGAGCGAATTCACCAGAGACAGAGTGGGGTACATAAACAGGCAGATTTACTGCAAAGGGGAGCAACGGGCAAGACAGGAGAAGTCTACTGCACCATGTGGGGGGATCAAATTCAGGCCATGGCAATGATAGCACTAAGACTTAACCCTAGGTCACCAGGGAAGCCCCAAGACTCCAGTTTAAAAGAAGTTTGTTTTGCTCATAATTGCAGTGATACTTTCAAAATTGCAGTGACAGCTTTCACACCCCCACTCTCTTACACCATGATGAGACCAGGTTGTGCACCTAATCATAGGCTTAGGTATATGTAAATTCCAAAGATTTTCCTGAGTGCCTAAGTATTTATGGCTCTATATTATTAATACTTATCTAATGATGTTGATGGACCAGCTAGAAACTAAAATTGAGGTTATCAAAACAGCTTTTCCAAAGGTATGAAATATTTTTCTTCTTCAGATACAATCATGATGCTGCTACTTTTGATCTAATTCCATCACCACCCCAAACAGTTTGATAATGAATTTGAATAACTCATCAAAGTCCACTCATTTCAGCTTATTTTTTGTTCACCTACAAACCGGGTGATAACTGGAAACATTTCTATTTTTCAAGTTGCGTAAAGTCAGGGTTAAACTTCATTTATAAAAAGCATAGACACTGCACATCCACTATGTGTTAGGAACATTTGGATTCATTCTTTTTTATGCTATGAAGTATTTACTAATTTTAATACCTCCAAAGTGAGAATACTGAGACTCAAAAGGACAAATTATGAGGGAGAAAGACAGAGCTGAGAGGCAAATACAGTTCTTGCCAACTCAGATAAGGCAGAATGGCTGCCCAGTCACTGCAGCTGCCCCTGTGCGCTTTCAGGTCCACCCAGAAGGCATAATCCCTCACTCTGGCTGAAAATGCTAAAGATTTGATGTATATCAGAGACCTCCAGGCAGATATCTCAATTGAGACTTTTATTAAACATATGGAAGTTTGTGTTTTCTAGCCCCTTCTCACTGTAACTGTAGTTTATTCATGACTAGCTCTATTAGCACAATGACAATAACCAAACTGGGACAGGCTACTCCTAAGGATGTGACTTATGTTCTAATTTTACTCAGTAGTAAATAATTTTAAAAAATATTAAAACAAACAGATATTATTGGGTAGAATATACATTTCTTGGGAAACTAAAAGATAAATCAAGACTTCAAAGAAATGTTGTGCTTTTAAAGATACCTTAAGCTAAGCTCCAGATCTCCCCCATGAAAGGTTTTATTCTCCTATTGCCCTTGGGAAAGTTTAGAGGGAAAGTTTGAGGAGCACTGAACTGAACTGAAATGTGACACTCTTAATTGACTTGGTTCAAATCCTCAGCAGTTGGAGAATCTTGGCTTATTGCAAATGCTAGAAATACTGTAGCATTTGTCACTTCAATCCCAGCCAAAGGTCAAATGCAGCACCACAAATAGAAGCAAAAATAAATTCTAACAGTCATTTTGGAGTTTGACTTAACTTTATTCACATAGGATAGCAACAGGGACTGTCAAAGTCTTCCTTGAACATTTCTTTATGTGACTGAGTTGACTTAGAGTTTGGTTGCAGATAACATGAGTTGAAGGGATGTGTAGTACAATCAGGGGATTATTACAATTCTACATCATTTTGAATCCAGTGTAATTTGAACTTTGTGTCTTATCTAACACATTTGCAGTAAGAGTTGGGGACTAAATCTAATGCTCACTGCCAAACACTTGGCAGCTCTTGAGAGCAGCATCTTTAAAGACCACACAGTGGATGCTCACACTGCAGGTACCTCGGTACTGTGAGTGAAGGTAGGTAGAGTCCTGGGATGCCAAGAAAGGAAGCCCATGACAGAAGCAGGGTTTGAGAGCAGCTCGGGGGTGTTGATGTCAATCCCAGGATCATAGCATGGCCTCTCAGGACTGATAGGACCTCACAAGGAGCCACATGAGAATAACTGTAATCAGCACAACGGTGAAGTTGAGAAACAGCTCACGGGTGGATCGCTCCATCTTGACTGTGGTTTGTGGAGGTTAGGCTGGCTTCTTAGGGCACAAGGATCTCCTACTTGTCTTCACCTCCTAACAGGAAGTAACAAAGAAAACATGGAGATATTTGTGAATGTTTTTCTCTTAAAAGAAATAGAACCATTTGGAAGAGCTGAATTGTGTCTCTTTCTAAATTCATTTGAAACTCTAAGCCCTTGCATTTTAGAAAGTGACTGTACTTGGAGATAGGGTCCTTCAAGAGGTAATGAACTTTAAATGAAGTCATGAAGTTGGGCTCTAATACAATAGATTGGTGTCCTTATCAGAAGAGGAGATTATGATATAAGCATGTATAAAGGGAAGACTATGTGAAGATACAGGAGAAGTTCATTGGCAAGCCAAGGAGAGTGGCCTCGAAGGAATCAAACCTGCCAACACCTTGATCCTGGATTTCTATGTGCCAGATCATCTTTGAGCCTGAGCTGCCACTCTTCCCTGGGTATTCAACCTGCTGGTCTACCCTGCAGTTTTTGAACTTGCTAGCTTCTACAATTACACGAGTCATTTCTATATCATATACATACCACACACACACACACACACACACACCCCTATCTTTTTGGTTCTGTTTCTATCAAAAACCAACCTAGTAGCAGAGAGCCTGGCATTTCAGCTTGATCATTAAGAATGATCAACATACTCCTGACTTTTTCTTGGGATGATGATGATGTTGATGCTTTGGATAAAATACAAAACATTGCGTTTTTCTCTCAAGTTTCTCTATGCATGTATATGTGTGTGTGATTGCTTTGCTAAAGTGCCAACCTGTGAAGTAATCAAAATATAAAAAATGTTATAGAGTAGTAATGTGCTTACTTTGAATTATATATAGATAGGATACCATAATTTCTCAGGTTTGGGGCTGCTACAGGTCTTCATCTAATCCTAGTGAAAGCATAAGTTACTTTTGACCAGCCCTATGTTGAACACAGTGGACACTGGGGCTAACCCCCAGTCACTCACAATCTACAGGGCAAGTGTTAGCCTGATGGCACTCCTGTTTCAACAAGGCCTTGTGCCAGCTATTTTTAGTCAAGTCCAGGATGTGCCCAGATTGTAAACACTTCAAAGGGCAGAGGCAGTAGCAGATAGCACACGTAGGAAATCCTGCCTTCAGAACATAAGCAGTGGGGTCAACCAAATTACTGTATAGAGTGATGTGTCATGGTCAACATTTGGTAAACACAAATCAAATGGAAGATTAAGATAATGATTTAGATATTTAGGTCAAAAGTCTACTATTGGACTGAAAAATTTAGGGGGAAATGAAGCTGAATGTAGAAGTATCATTAGCAAGTTTGGCATTTTTAACCATCTAACATGATTGAATTATTCACTGTAATTACTATATCTGTTGTATTATTAGTAGACCACATTACTAGTTGTATTTGCCAGATGAGTCATGTTCATAGTATGTAATTGTTGGTACATTGCACATATGCTTGATTCAGATGATGTCAACCCCCAAGTTGCTGAATCTTGATTTAAAACATGGTCAATAAGTATTAACTGATGTTCCTTTTCTTTTTAGTTATTTTTTTCCCCAAATGATTTATTTATTTTGTAGAACTGGGGTGTAGGACAGAGTTGCAGGGGGTGAGAGGATTCACCAGTTCACCAGAGACAGAGTAGGGAGCAGAACAGGCAGATCTTTTGAAATACACTGCTAATGGGAGCAGTAAGCAAGACAGGAGAGGTCTGCTGGGCCATGTGGTTTAGCTCCCTGGCCAGGGATCAAACTCGGGCCTTAGTGGTGGTAGTGTTGAGATTTAATTCCTAGGCCACCAGTGAGGTCCCTTTTAATTCTTATCTGTCTTTTGATCCTTCACATGAAGTATACAAAAAGTTTTCAACTAAATCTTTACAGAGGAGAAACTGAACAAAAGGAAATGAATGAAAAAAGGAAGTACACTATGTAAGAATGCAGGTAACAATAGTGGGACCGAAAAGTGAGGACCCAGGCAGGGAGCATAGAGGCCAAGGAACAGAAATCAAAGGCAGACTTTATTTATTAATAAAACTAAACCCTGGACCAAATGTCCACTTATTTGGGTAAGTTCTGAAGAAATAAGTATGAGAGAGAGAGAGAGAGACAGAGAGCAACTAAAAGAGACAGCAAGATTAATCCTGTCTATAACAGTCAAAACAACCCAATTCAGAGAAGGCAAAATAACTTTCCCATAAAATCTACTTATTAATTAATCTGTTAAATAAAGGAATTCATGGGGACTGACCCAATGTTCAGAAAATGTTATAGAAGCTATTTACAGCTCTGTTCATGTGACCTTCACAATTCTGTGACCTTCATAACTCAGGCAGCTGTTACTATGATTTTTATCTCCCCCAAGATTATAGAGAAGAAACTAACTTTTAGAGAGAAGTTAAATTGTTTGTGCAATGACACATAACACATTAAAGGCAGAACTTGAACTGGCAGACTGGAATGAGTTGCTAAAATTGTGATTACTCCTTAAGAGTGATTATAAGAATGAGTTATTACTGCAATTAACTGTCATGGCTAAACAAAGTTAGTACTCATTTCAACTACTTTGGGAAAAGCAATGTGACTATTTTATATTAAGGTTAATAATACTCATTCCCTATGTTCCAGTAATTTCACTTCTACTCTAGAAACTCAAGCACATATGTATTCAAGCACATATATACAGAATTCTTAAACAACAAATTCATGGTATTCCCAAACTGGAAACAACTAAGATATTCAACAGTAGCAGAATGGATGATGTATTTGGTGTATTTATACAGTTGATTGTTAGAAATATATTTGTTGGTGAAATATGAATTTATAAAAGAAACTAGGAATAAATAAACTGGGAACTTAATCATATTGTTTAGGGATAAATAGAGAGATGATAAAATTACAAAGAAAATCAAGGACACGATCATCTCAACAGTCAGGATGGTGATTCCTACAATGGGGCAGATGGGTGGTAATGAAGTAAAGACATCAGGTATGTTGCCAAGTGATCTCTTTTCTGACCTGGATGAAAGTTGTATGCTACCTGATAATTACTGCTCAAACTGTGTGTTTTAGGCTTTCTTCACATTGTTTTCAGCTGTCTCAGAATTGGTAGGCTGCCCAACATTGTTTCTTGGGGCTTACTATTTCTTGCATTTTGATGGTGAGAGCTTAAATATTAATTGTGTTATATAAAAACAAGGTGTATAAAAAAAGGAGTTCAGGTGAAGTTTCTAATGCATCCAATTCAGCCAACACATTTGCTAACTAGAAGGCATGGAATTTACTTTCACACACATTTATACCCTATAGGAAGAATGGACAAAAGTTAGACAGAATTCAGATCATCAAACTTCCATTTTTCTGCTGTTAACCACAAAGACAATTTTGCTTCATTTTAAATCTTCCCTGGAGTCAAAATCATACTGTATGATCCAAAGTGCTTGCCATATGGATAAAATAAAAACCAAAGGGCTATGAAAAAGTTGTACAGAATGTTTCAATTGACCTTCTCTGAATGGAGTCCTTGAGAAGACTGAAGACAGATTTTCATCAATGATATTAATTTTTTTTCAAATAAGGAGAAAATGCATACCATGTGTTAAAAAAATAAAAGAAAACAGGAATAAATGCTAGTCACTTTATATCTGAAGAAATACTATACACAAAAGGACTTATTTATTTCTTTAAGAAAAGTCAACATTCTTCTTTCTCATTTCCAACACATACACATACACACACAGAGACATACACAGTGTATGATAAGCATAAAAAGCCTGCTATGGAAAGAGAGTCGAGACCATACCTGGATACAGTAGGCTACTCCCTTCTTTCCAGCTTGTGCTCTTCTCCCAGGCTGTCTGGACCCCCTGCCTCTGGGCAGAGCCTAAAGTAGGCCAAGGGAGGTGACAATTACTGTGACGTCACTGATGAAACATCTCAAAGGAATAACCTCCAAATTTTTATTAATGTTCCAGAGAATGGAAACCTTTTTGCAACTGACTTTTGACACAATGAATGTAGGTTTTAATTTTATGTTTTACATCATTATGAATATCTCTAAATTGTGCTTAAAACATAAACCAAGACTGATAGACTAATGTTAATAAACCAGTGCTGTATTTGACTGCTCCACCTACTCTACATATAAAAATGTAAAAGTATAATTTCATTTGCCACCCCTATCTTTAGCTATTTGAAATGTTAGAGTCCTCTGCTTTGTACACACCCCAAACAACACACGCACCAAAATTTAACAAGCATAGCTTCTTAAAAACTAACTTTAGTTCAACTGGGGAAATTATCTCCTCGGTCACCTGTCTCACATAACTTCCAGCCAGACTTTAAAGTTGCCAGTTTAAACATTAATATACAGTTTCATCTGAAACAGCTGTGGAACCCATGCTTTATATATCTCTGTCAATAAACTCAGACAGTAAAACTCTCACTGAGAGACACTGAGGATACTTGAACAGAGAAAAACATGAGTGAAAGGGTATATCTAAAATTGTATGATTTTGCAATTTAAACACTAAGTCGTTAAGATTATTTTGTCATCAGCATTTTGGATGTTTAGAGGTAAATGGAATCTATGAGATATTTAATTCAAATTGAAAGCCATTAATTAAACATTTTAAACAAGACTCCAGTGATGGATTGTTCTGAAAATTCATGATAGATAACAGAGCAAATATTGGCTCTGAATTCTCAGTTAACGTAGGTCAAAACAATGCTTTCCCAGAAAGTGTAAACAGGATTTTCCGTGTGTTCATAGTCAAATCTTTCCCCACCACTCCTCAGGTCTCAGAGATATTACTGGAGAGGGGAAAAAACAAACAAACAAACAACCTCTGTCCCATTTCTTCATTTCAACAGAAGCCCAATAGTAGGTCATCTTAATACAACATTCTGTCACTACATGGTTTGTAAAAAGAGAGCTTGCTGAAGTGGCAGATACTATAGAATAATTATAGCGCAATCGAATATTGGCAGTTACTGTCGCCATCTGGCACACTCCTTGAAAGTAGTCAGATTTCTGTCTTTTGCCTCCTCGCCTTTGCCAGATTGTTTCAAATGCTGGAAATGTTTTCCTAGTCACTAAGTCACATCTGTCCTTTCTTAACCACTCAAAATTATTTTTATACAATTAAAAGGTTATGAATTTATTGTAGAAAATCTGAAATTATAAAAATACTTAAAATGCTTAATTGCCTTTAATCTCACCCCTTAACGTGGGGTAAAACTATATGTAACTTTTTATTCATGTTTGAGGACAGCTACATAGGTAGAAACCAAAATTGCCAAATTTTTTTGCCATTTTTTATTTAATTGGAGTCAAATTATTCAGTCTACCATATATAACATAGGGTTATGAAACAAGTATATATTTTGTCCATGTCAAAATATGAATTAGTTCTATAGTATTTGATGTTAAATACAATATGGAAATGTTAACATATCACAAAAGACCTTGCTGATAATGTTCATTGAATTAAATTGGTCCATGTTGCTGTAACTTGGAATCTTATTTACTCAGGAGTCAGTTCCATTTTCTATCTAGTGTTCCATTTATATCAATTCAATATTATACCAATGACTATTGTGCCACACCTGGACAAACTCCCAAAGAGAGACTCCAGAGCTTTTCATATTAGTCGTTTCGACTGTGATGTAATGAGGGGGTGGTGTTACCCTGAGAATTTAGCTTGTAATTACTTTGACCTAAGCCTCTAGAAAAATCATCACCCAAAGTCACCAAAGTCACCTCACAGATATGTAAAGGTCTGAGGGAGAGTTTAACCCCAAAGAACTGTCATTAAAACCAAACCAAAACTCAACATCACTGTCTCTCAATTAAAAAACTGACAAAAACAAACTTTCAAGCCACGGAGACAAAATAAATTCATCCCTTTTCAATTCAATCATATTTAATTCCGCTAATACTTTCAATTCAGTGAGCAAATCCCAAGACCTTACTTTCATTCCATGTCAGCATTCTTTCACAATGCAACTCTGATCCATCGACAGGAAGCTATATTAAATAATCCTTAACATTATTTCAATAATACCCATTTATCTAGAATTTATCCAAGGGTCAAAAGTGTTAAGAAAACAAGAATCACACTGACAAGGCTTTGGAGGCCCAACTGGCACTTATCTCCCCTCATGGCTCCCACCACTATATATTGGGTTGTTGGAAAAGTCGTGACTTTTTTTTTATGTTTTCTGTGCAAAAATGTGCCATGGCTTTTCCAACAACTCAGCACTTTCTTAGGTATAAGATATTTTACCCTTTGGGAATCAGTGCTGAACTTTTGTGCCTGATTAGAAGCTAAACTAGTTTATTTAATGTATTCCCCACTTCACTGATCTTTGGACTTTGATAAATGAAAAATGAAGACCTTGAATTGTGCAAGTCTGTGTCACATGAATATTCATAAATTCTAAATTTTCTACTTACTAAGTGACATGAAGAAAATGATTTATCCCTCCTCGGCCTCAGTTTCCCTATTTATAAAATAGGGACACTAATAACTCTTTTAGAGACATATGGTCAAGATCTAATTGATAATGCCTTTAAAATCACTTGTTCTCTTCTACCAAGATTTTATTCTACTAATGTGTATAAAAAACACCAAGCACTAGCCTTCCCAGTCCCATAGTTCCCAGACTGAACTATGCTAGGGCTTTTATTTTTTTCTTTTACTCAAAATTGTAATATATAAATAACTGAGAAAGGAATTCCTTTCTCTTGATAAATACGAACCTCTTTTCACGTATGACCAATGGGGAATGTCACATTTTGGGGAAAGTTATGTTTGTGCACAAATTAGTGTGTGAAAGAGGACTGTGTACAGAGCTAAAGCAAGGCTGCCTTCCTTGACTCTCTTCTGCCACCTGTGCCCCTAAGCTGCCACCACCAGGAAGGGCAGGGACACATGCTACAGAATGCCACCATCTCTATCTCCAGTACTCCCTCAAACAAAACCTGTTCAGGAAGTCACAGCACATAACAGGACAACAGGACCACTGCCTGCCACCGCCCCCCACCCCCCAAAAAAAGACAATTAAGCAGCCCAAGCAGTGTGAGAGAAGTGACATCAAGAAAGGTGGTAACTGCTCTTCACTTTAATACTGGAAGTCCTGGCCAGAACAATAAGACAAGAAAAAGGCATACAAGGAATCTAAATAGGGAGAGAAGAAATAAAGCTATCACTATTTGCAGAAGATATAATAATATACACAGAGAATGCTAAAAACTCTACATAAAATCTAATCAAACTAATCAGCCAGTTTAGCAGTGTAGTGGGATACAAAATCAACACACAAAAATCAGTAGCTTTCCTAATACAAACAACTAATATGAAGAAGAAAAAAATCAAGAAAACCATTTCTTTTATAATTGAAACAAAAAAATCAAATACTTGGGAATAAACCTAACAAAAGAGGTGAAGGATCTCTACAAAGAAAATTATAAGACATTGCAAAAGGAATAGAAGAAGATACAGAGAAATGGAAAGACATCTCTTGCCCATGGACTGGAAGAAAAAAAACATCATTAAAATGGCCATCCTACCAAAAGCAATCTACAGATTCAATGCTATTCCCATAAAATTTCATGACATTCTTCAAAGAAATAAAAAAAATATTGATGAAATTCATATGGAGACACAAAAAACCCTGAATAGCCAAAGCTCTCCTTACCAAAAAGAAAGGGAATGGAGGTATCACACTTCCAGACTTCAAACTAAACTACAGAGCCACAATAATTAAAACTGCATGGTTCTGCAATAAAAACAGACAGCAGGAGTCAAATAGGAAGCCCAGAAATAAACCCACAAGCTTATGAACAACTAATCTTTGACAAAGGAGCAAAGAACATACAATGGAAAAAAGACAGCTTGTTCGATAAGTGGTGCTGGGCAAACTGGACTGCTACATGCAAAAGAATGAAACGAGAATACTGCCTTTCACCATGCACAAAAACCAACTCAAAATGGATTAAGGCTCTAGACATAAGACCTGAAACCATAAAATATATAGAAGAAAAAGTAGGCAAAACTCTATATGACACACACCTCAGTAACATCTTTAAAGACACAGCACCCAAAGCAAAGATAGTGAAGGAGAGGATAAACAGCTGGGACTACATCAAACTTAAAAGCTTCTGTACAGCAAAAGATACGCTAACCAAAACAAAGCGACAACCCACCAAGTGGGAGAAAATTTTTGCCCACAACATTACTGACAAGGAACTTATCACAAAGATCTACAAAGCACTGACCATACTAAACAAAAACAAAGTAAACAATCCAGTCAAGAAATGAGCAGAAGAGCTAAAAAGACATTTCTCCAAAGAGGAAATACAAATGGTCAACAGGCATATGAAAAAATGCTCAGTACCTCTTGTAGTCAAATAATGCAAATCAAAATCACTATGAGATACCACCTCACACCAGTGAAATGGCACATATCAAAAAAATTAGCAACAACAAATGTTGGCGAGGATGTGGAGAAAAATGAACTCTATTGCACTGCTGGTGGGAATGCAAACTGGTCCAACCACTATGGAAAGCAGTGTGGAGTTTCCTCAAACTACTGAAAATGGAACTCCCATATGATCTAGGAATTTACCCAAAGAACACAAAAACACTAATTCAAAAGAATAGCTGCACACCTATGTTGATAGCAGTACTATTTAATAGGTAAGACCTAGAAACAACCTAAATGCCCAAAAATAGATGACTAGATCAAGAAGATGTGATACATATGCATAATGGAATACTATTCAGCAATTAAAAAAGATAAAGAAGTCATTTGCAGAAACATGGATGAAGCTAGAAGGGATTATGCTCAGCAAAATAAGTCAGAAGGCAAGAGAAAAATACCACATGGTTTCACTCCTAGGAGGAATATAAGGGAACCAAATAAGGGACCAAGGAAAAGAATAATAGCAGTGAAAAAAACAAAACACAATACAACAATAACAAAAAAGACAAGGACAAATCAGAATTTTTTTTGGGGGGTGGGTGGATGGAATGGGATGAGGGCAGAAAGAGCACAAGGGACTGAGGTGATGGTGCACTGGTGAAATGGTGGTGGGAAATACATATAAAATTTTTTTTAAAGGTGATAAAAGCTTAGGGTGCTACTGAGATGGAAAGTGGAGTAGCAGCTGCCTAGTAGAGTCAGGAAAGGTCCTAAAGATAAAACAAACTCCTTCATGACCAACCAGAAGGCTTAAGGTGAACCTCACAAATGAGAAAACAATTACAATGGGCTAAAATCATAATAACAATCACAATGGAGCAGCACTTAGTAAATATACACTACTAATCTAACCCCTACAACAAGCCTGGAGGCAGGCACATGCCTTCCCATTTCCCTGAGGAGAAGACTCAGACCCAGAGCAGCTGCCTCTGGTAATATGCCTGGAGCTAGCAGGTGACAGCATGATATTTAAAGTCACATCCTCTGGACTCAGCTGTGCTCCTATCAGCCACACTCCGGTGCATTCACTGTTGAGTAAAGCTCCTCCAGCTCAGGAGTCCTCTTCCTGCTTTTTGATTGTGTACTTTACTAGTAAAAAAAAAAAAAAATTAACATGTTCACAACAAAAATATCTATTTTTATAGATTATATAGAGATTTTATAGATTATATACTATACCAATTTATTATGTATCATTTTACAGCATGCCAAAATAAACATTTTTAAAATATAAGGTAGAAGAAAGAGAAAATTTTCCTTTTATCTATTAGAAGACTATTCTCTTCCTACGCTTTGGAGACCTCTGTTACAGTCTGTGACACTTAAAAGTGAATACAAACAATTTAGCTTTTGCTGGTGCACTGAACCATAGCAAGCAAGCAATAAGTCCTTGCTGACAAAGTTCTGATGATAATCTGTATTAACTATTTCTGGCCTTCTGTGTCATTTCTGTCTCCCAAACCAATTTTCATTTTGAAGGGAGGGATAATTTCTTGTGTGTCTTATGTTTCTCCAGCTGTGCCTTGGACCAGGGCAGCCATGTTCTGGAACGTATAGCAAGGGCTCACCTTGGGCCTCCACCACATCATCTCTCCTCCCAGCACCCAGATATGTCTGAGCTTGGCAGACATGAGTATGGAAGTTTAGGTCAACAGCAAATCTACTCTTTAAAAAGTCCTAGAAGCCAGGTAGGATAAAAAATTTCTCTGAAGGGAAGTGATGGCAAAGCAATAAGGAGAGCTGACAACTTACCTACTGTACAAAACTGAAATTCAGTTCACAGAGATACCAGAATGGGACTAAATGTGCAAAAGCCTACAACAGAAAATATGGCGGGAGGGGAAAAGCTGAGTGATCAAACAGCAAGCGGAGAGCCGCATAGAAGCAAGGAAGTTCAGAGGCTGCGATGCAGTTGTAGGAGACATTTGACAAGACATTTTTTGAGACATGTCAGCTCAAAGTCATCTCTCAGATGTGGCCCAGGATGTCACCCTTCTACCATCCCACTTCAACTGCTGACTGAGAACAGGCCCTGGAGAAACATGATGGATTTACCAAGGTGACTCTGGTTTCTGGGCAGAGCAGTGGGAGGGGTCCGCCTTGATTACTCTGCAGTCAGTTGAAGAAGAACCTCCTTGGGGTCACCCAGTGCACATACTGTCCTGCTCATTCCCCTACCACTAGGAGTCTGGGAGCAGGAAGGACGGAAAGCAGGGATACTCTTCAGCAGTTAAGCTCAATAGTGTATAATATGGCAAGGGAGAGGAAAATTCTACCTCTGCTCGTGTCATCCCGGCACATCCATGGAACCAGCAACACACTGCCCATGCATCAAGTGTCACAGAGCCTGGCAGAAAAGCAGCAAGACTACTACTACTCAAGATTTACTTGCATTCTCTACAAAGCTATGCAAGCCTAAGCACAGAGGAGTTTGAGCTAGAGAGAGAGAAAATGGTAGTCCTAGATGACAGTGGTCAGCACTCGCACCTGCACAAATGAAAACTACCCCTTAAAGTTTTTGGAAACTAACCAAGAGGACTGTTGCAGGGGCATGCAGTCCTGCATGACTGGTGGTAGCAAGAGCCAGAAAAAATGCCTATTGGGACTGTTCATAATAATCCATTTAAAGTCCTGGATCGGTGAGGTGACACCTGTTAACATCATTTGACTTGGAACCAATTAAAAACTATTTCTTTGGAACAAGCATATTTCGACTCTATAAAAAGATTGTGCAAGCAAACAGCTTTCTCTCAGCACATTAAACATAGCTGGGAAGGGGAGAGGGACAGGGGTAGAAACAGCCAAAAATGTGTTTACTACTAGGTTAATACCATCTGCCCTCAAAACACACCCAGATTTCAGATTGGCTTTGTTATTTTCTGGGGAATAGGATTCAGCTGTCTTTGGATGTGCTATTACTGAAGCTTTCAGGGAAGATTTCTAGCCAGACACGCCCACTTGAAACATTCTGTTCCTTGGTGAACTGATCAAAAGTTTTTACTGAATCTCTTTTGAGAATCTGTCAGTAAGAATAATACAATTGCAGTTTCAGCAAGAATAATAAAGATCAGACAAAATTGCTTGTTGTTTTCTGTGAACGAGTTAATTTGACTTTAGCCTTTGGCTGTTGGAGCAGATAGAACTGCATCAAGAAGAATGAAAATCTGTCTGCTCTCTGTAAAGGAAAGAAAAAATCTGAAGTGGCTCCTTGCAGTTATGTGGGAGATTAGCTGTGTGCAAGCTACAGGCTAAATTTCCTTTTGGACAAGGGATGTGCAATCTCGGAAGCCAACTGGAAATTTGTCCTGCAGGCTGAGGAGTAACCTAACCTTTTACACTTGTACAGTAAGAGTGAGCACTTTCTGCCAGGGGCTGGTATACCTGGAATTGGGGTAGCTGAGAACCTCTGGTAGAAGTAGTGCAGGCTTACTCTCTTCAGCTCGCATTCTACTAGTTCTTGCCCCCATTTGTTAGTGTAGCACAGAAAAGAGGCCCCCACACCTTAAGTCAATTCTATCTGTGTCTTCATGGGCTCCATATTTTGTGCTAACAAAAGTCTAACAAGCTAACCTTTTCTTCTCCTATTCTGTCCCTCTTTTGCTAGATGCCACAGCACATTCCAGCCACTTACTGTCAACCACCCTCTCAAACTCCAACATAAGCACAACACATGTGCTTAGAGTTGCTACCTGCCCTTTGCTGCACCAGTTACAGCAAGCCAAATTAGGTGCTGCAGGCCTTGGGATTCCTGCCTGTTCGAATGCCCAGTTAGAGCACTGCACAAGCTACCTGTGTCGGCTACTAGGCTTGGACAGAAGTGGATTTCAGACGGGTCCGTGAGTTGGTTCCTCTTGTCTTTAAACGCAGGGCACAGATGGTTTTTAAGAACAAAGAAATAACCTTTGTCCTGCATTCTGAAGAAGAAAATTTTCTCCTCATCCTCACTCTGACTGTGGATACTTAATTCTTCATCTCACGAGGCCTAAAGTCTTTGTCCTGCTTTAGTCTCAGCTTCCCCAGAACTATGTAACTTCCAGTCCTGCTTATCTATGCAGCTTTGTTCTTCTGCTGTGAAGAAGCTCACAACAGCCTCTTCAATGGTTTCTGAATGTGATCATATATATTATTCTGTCGGGAGCCACAAGAATAAAAAGTCCGGTCTCACTTTCTGGTCAGCCATATTTTCTGGTTAGGCAGGGGCGCCAAGAAAGCGCTCGTTGGGCCTCCCTGGTGGCGCAGTGGGTTAAGCAACGCACTATGAAGCAAACCGCAGCCACTGCAGCATGAGTTCGATCCCTGCCTCTGACCAGGGAGGGGACCCACAGGGTGCAGCAGACCTCTCCTGCTGTGCCCGCTGCTCCCCTCAGCAGTGTACTTCTGTTGATCTGCCTGTTCTGCTCCCTGCTCTCTGTGGTGAATCCTCTCACCACCCCCACACCTCTGACCTGTACCCCAGTGCTTGTGTGCATAAATAAATAAATCTTTAAAAAAAAAAAAAAGAAAGAAAGAAAGCGCTCGCGCCTTTTTGGCAAGGGCGCCAAAAAGAACAAAGGCAGGGTTGCCAGTTAAAGGGGGCGCGAGCTAAAACCACAGCCTTCCCACCCTGAGACCTCCCACCAATAAAGAACTGAACTCCCTGCCAAGCCCCTGGGACTAAACCCCTTCCCTCCCCTTTTCTTCCTCCCCTCCTAAGTGCCTATATACCTCTGTTCCTAAATAAAAATTTTTGAGGCTTGATCAGAAACCTGTCTTGCCTCGGTTCTTTGCGTTCCTTGTTTGTCTCATTCTCTTAGATGGTTCCCGCGCGCCCTCATTGTTGCCCGGCAGGCGGGGTTATTATTCAGTATTTCATCTCTTATCTCTATGTATTTAGAACAAAAGGTTTTTCTGTATACTATCATTTTGTCATGATGATCCAGAAATTTATTTAGATATTTAGATAATTACTGAATTTAGAAAAACCTAAGTTTTATGAACTGAAAAATCAAAAAACTTGAACCTGGTCATCTGACACTGAGCAGGGCTGGTGAATAATTTTTTTCAATTCTCTGATTATGCTTCATATTATTATATAGACAACTGTGATGGTAACAGTTACCATAGCGACATCTGATATTTTCAAAGCATTTGAGAATCACAAAATCCCTGGATGAATCAACATATTATGTCCATTTTTCAGATGAGGAAAATTAAATGGGCCTGGGTTAAATGGTCAACCCAGGATGTAGTCTTATTTTTAGTATATGGGAACAATACTTATGGTCATTCCAATGTATACTTCTCAAATCAAGTGGTCATTTCATTAGATAAATAATACTCCCAAACTTTTAGTAAATATCCTTTGACAAAATGCATATAGACAAAAATTTTTGTAGCTTTAAATGAATTTGTTACATTAAATTCTATAGCATCAACAGCTACTTGGAAAATGGCAATAAATGTTATGTTTTCAGTACAAATGAGGCTTCACAAAACTTGGGGGTAGATAGCTCCTTAGCACCCAGCTATTAACCCAAGCTACATCATTCATGGAACATACTCAGTCCTTAAAGTTTCATCAGTAATACTATATAATACCAGCTAATGCCATATATACTAATACTAATATATATAATACTAATAATAATACTATATAGTACTAATTTCTCAAAGAGTTAGAAGAGTCTTGATATGACTCAATTTTAGTGTAAATGAAATGAATCATTTGGTGGGAATACAGATCAATAGTTATAGGTACAGACATAGATATAAATATCCATCCTATTCACTTTCTTATACTCCCTTAAAAATAGTAAAACCAAAATAAAGCTAAGATAAAAAGAAAAAAAATATTAGAGAAGGAGGGAGCTAAAACAGATTACTCAGGAAAATGAGACCAGAGGCCACTTAGAATCTGACAAGGTGGTCAGGCTGCCCTGAAGAATTATCAGAGAAACCCAGCTGGCAGAATCTGTTCCTGATGTCAGTGTAGAACTAGATGAAAACAATGCCCGTTTTTTGCATGCGGTCATTGCTGGTCCCCAGGGCTTCGCCTTTGAGGGACTTTTAAACTTGAATTAGTCCTTCCAGAACACCCAATGGCAGCCTCTAGCATAGGTTTCATGATCAAAATGTATCATCCTAATATAGAAAAGCTGGGAAGAAAATTTTAGATATTTTGAAATCTGTGTAGTCCCTGGCACTGCAGATCCACACAGCTCTGCTATCGATCCAGGTTTGTTAAGTGCTCCCAATTCAGATGAAGCATTTACATGATGCCATGGAGCAGTGGAAGACAATGAAGCCACAGAAACAGCTAGAGCATGGACTAGGCTACCTGCTATGAATAATATTTTAATCAATCTGCTCACCAGGTGTGTCACTTCCGTTCTGCCAAGATTTCTCCCTTGTTTGTTTGCATTTAATGGGCACAGTCTTAGAAACATTACAGAATAAAAACCCAGACATCTTCAGTCCTTTGGTGATTAATGCACACTCGTATGCATTAATTCTGTAAATTAAGTCTGTAAACCTTAGGCTGATGACTCTTCAATGCTGCTGATTGTTAAGAGATGTTCAAGAAGTTTTTTCTTCTCAATGCAGTCTGAGGTTGAACTCATAGCAGGGAAAAAAAAATCTTGCTGATAAGGTTAGCACTCCTTTTATGAATGTATTACATGATGATGAGAGTTTGAGATATGGTCTGGTTGTCATATTTTTAAAACCAATTATAGACTAAATCCTCACAGGCAATTAGTTGCAGCAAAATACAATTACTAACTAGAACTATCTCCGGACAATTTTTTAATCAAAAGGATAGCTCCCTAGCTCTTTAAGAATAACACAGAGCTAAAGTATTTTTGTTTTTAATCATTACAACTAACCTTATTTTATCTCAATAAGATTAATTTTTCTGATTATAAAAGTACTATGTGGAAATGACTGAAAAGAGAGAAATGTTAGGAGGGGAAAATTAAGTAGAATATAGAACATTAGCCCCTGTTAACATTTATAATTTCATTTTCCGTGTTCTCTTCATTGGTGCTTTTCAGATCTGAGAACAAACGTCAAACTCAAAACAAATGAATAAGGGCAAGTCCAAGCAAGTCTGTAAATCAGTAAGGGTCATCCCAGTAGAGTTCCCAAGACAGGTCCTGGGGAGGAAGAAGATTTCACTTCTTGATTAAATTATTTCCAAACAACTCTTACATTTTATTTAAGGGAAAAAAATTCAATCAAATCCCACAATAAAATTATATAATGGTATCTAAACAGAAAAATTTTGTTTACATATTCTTTTTGTCCTGAATGTGCATAGAATTATAGAAACTGTGAGTTGAGAAATTATTTTATCAATCTCTATTTTATACATGAGAAATTAAGACAAACTAAGACCTTGACAGCAAGGTCACACCTCTAATCCCTTTGACCCATATATTACAGGTTAATCTTCATTTACTTTGAATAGATAAAAGGCATATGCGCTTTATTGATCCACTGTGGCATTAGTCTGGATTTGGCATAAGCAATATCCTTAGTCATTCAGAGCATTTCCCAACAGACTAATCCAAAGTAAATCTCCCCTGTTATTCTCTTTCGAGGCATTCTGTACCTTTCCTATACAGCATTTACCGCAAATCTTAATTACAAGTCTACTTATTCCTAATTCTTGTTTTCTTCCCCACCAGACTCTAAAATCCTCAAAGACTACTTTACATGACTGCTATATACCTAGTGCCTAGCACAGTGCCTGGTTTTAGGCATCTGTACCAGCATATAATATGCACTCAGAAGTCATGACAGTCAGTTACTATGATTTCTCTTCACTAAATGTCCTTTCATTGGCACACAACTTACCTCAACTTATTCTGCACTTACACTATTTCAGAATTTAGACAATATAAGAAGCATAGCATATATGTATGTGTATTTAATCTCATAAATTAGTTCTACTGCTACCTCGATTGTACAGATGAAGAAGACAGAAACTGGGAGAGTTAGGTAAATGGCAAAAGGGCAGAAACCCAATAAATGGCAAGTACAAAGTTCAATCCTCGATTTGTTTTCAGGGTCTAAGCTCTGAACCCTAATGCTATCTGGTTGTTGATTTCCTGGCTTCAATAGATGCTCAAGATTCAGTAGCAAGAATAGCATCTCTCTAATGCAACTTTAAAGTTTTCTGTGCTTCTGGGTTAACAGAAGATTAAAATTACACATCTAATTTTGTTCCTGCTCCAAACCCTGTAAATAAGAGAACAGACAGATTTTTTGAAGTCACAAACCATAAGGACTTGGACAGTCAAAGAGGTGAAAGCAGCAAATAAAATTTGGAAGCTGCAAAGGAAAAGGAACAGAAATCTGGGTGGAATAGATTTAGCAACGCTAAATCTTAAACTGGTAGGAGGGAAAGCCAAGAGTCAGCCTGATTTGCACCGTGCAGATTGGCAACAGTGGAAAGGAAGGTCAGGATGGTTAAAATAGAGAATTAGTTGAGAACTTTTCAAGAAATTGTTAGGTAATAAGAACCTCACCCCCTCCCGCCGCTGCTCCAATACTACTCAGGTTCCAGAACAGGAGAAGCTAAGTCTTCACAGAAGATTGGATGAGTCTTCTCTGAGGAATCTGAGTAGCCCAAGGGAAAGAACACTGACATTGGAATCCCCCACAATGAAAAGGCTCCCATAGCTCATCTTACAGAGAAGCACAATCAACAGACCTCCCTCATGTGCTCAGAGTTTCAGCAGTTATCAGTCTTGCATACTTCCAAGTAACAGCATTATATGTTAGAAGGCAAGGAAGAAATTACTCAAAATTCTGAAGAAAAACCAGATCCAACTAAGAACTCTATGCCAAGTCAACTATCAAGTGAAGGATAAAGTGAAGAAATTTCAAACTTGCTTCAAGTAATCTTCCCTTCCATAAATTCAACTTCAGATGATGTGCCCCATCAACATTAGGGAGTTATCCATGAAAAAAAGACACAGAATCCAAGAAACAGGAGAGGCCAGGGGAATGCCAAGATAATTGTGAATGAGCATCTCAAATGATCTCTGTTACTTGGAAAAAAGGACAATCAGTGCACACTGGGGCAGGTCAAAAGGCCCTAAGAGATACCATCAGGAAATACAAACCACTAGGAAGTCTGATGAATATGAAAATCTTGAAAGGAGTTTTAGAGAATCAGTAAGGTTTGGGGCTGAATAAGTGATAACCATTACAAAAGCACTCAAACAAATTTTAAAAAGGCAGCTTTTACCCCAAGGAAAAATTAAATTTTGTGCATAAAATGAATAGAAGTCACAGCATATTAGTGGTTCAACTGTGAATGTAGCATTTCCATAACTCTAATATCAACAACTACTATTAAGCTAAGTAAAATTAAAATGTAAGTCTATTGCTAAGGGTGCTGGAGGAGCAGTAAAGTGAAAGAGTATTTTGCAGGACAGTGAGACGTGAATATCATGCTTAAAACTGAAAACTCAAGGAGGAATATATTATTGAAAGATATGTAAATAAACATGAGAGGAATCAGCAAAAACAAAAGACAGTTGTCTCCTGAGGATGGAGAAATGAAATAAGTGTAAGATTGTGACTGTGTATTATAGAGCTAGTAGTCACTTGACACTCTTGCATGTAGAACTTAAAAAACTAAAAGTAGAAGGACTAGGTGCAGGGTGGTGGTTGGCTTGGTGGTGACTAGGCATTTGCGGGTTTGGGGGTGGTATGATATATACAGTTGCTAAAATGAGGACCTGTATACTTGTCAATGTTACCATGATAAAAAAGAAAAAAGAACATTAAAACCAACATAATGTTTAAATACAGGTGAATTTCATAAATGCTAAAATGTTTTCATACTAATCAATCTCCTGTCTTTACTCATGGTAAACCTTATTCCAGTTCCTCTAGCCAATAAGCTAACAAGGACCTATTATAAAGACCAAGTTGACTTGCTCAAGTAAAGTAGTAGAACTCAAATAGACAATAAGGAAGATCATTTCTTTCCTAGCACTCTATATAGATGAGTCCAAAGCATGCTGGAAATGAAAATTCTAATATTGTCATGACTCTGCCCTTTTAATGATTTCTTTGACTCCTGTACAACCTTGTCTTTCTTTCTATCAATTTCTCAATAAAAGCTTTACATAATAGTATGTGTTGATTTATGGGACTTTTTCCAGTCTTTATTCCATTTATATTTTCTCTTACCATGTTATTTTGCTTGGCTAGATGCCTGTGTTCACATTTGTCCCATGCAAGGGGTGTTTAGCCAAAGATAGTCCTCAGTCCAATGGTGGCCAGAGACAGATGGTAGGGCCCAGCCGTGCCTTGGGGAACTCAGATTACATTTCCAAGGTGTTCTCCTGTTACAGCTGCCTGCCTTTGATAAAAACACCGAGAAACACAAACCTTCATGTCCTCCTCAGCACATGAACAGCCAGGACCCTGTTCTCTTGGATCAAGGAAAGGCATTTGCTACATAGGACTTTGTATGCAGTACATTACCACATTCCCAATCTGCAGACGCAAGATGGCATCAATGAGGCAGAAGAAAGATCTCTGCCAGGGAGAGAGGACTCTAGGGGGCTTATTTCCTTTTCTGCTTGCATTAGCCCCAGCCCTTGCAATCCTTAGCACATATTAACGGTGCCTTAAATGCAGGTTGAAAGTATCAACTATGTCTCTGTTCTATCAGGCATGTACTGAAAACTTCTCAGATGGATGCGTTCTTGCTTATTCTTCAAGCTCGGGTTCTCCTGTCTCATAGCACTTTCTCTGACCCAGTCTTTTGGAGGTTCATTGTTACAACATTTCAGTTTTACAAAAGAGCAACATTAGTAGCTGTTTTCACTAAGTGTAAGAAACCCAAAAAGGATGTCTGTTTTTAGGATAACTGGCCACAGTGGCCTCCGTTTGGCAGCAGTGGTGTAGACTTAGCAACAGTGAGTGTCTTTGCAGCAGTAGTGTGAGCTTTGTGCACCGTGGGTTTTGCAAGAACACTTGGACTTTGCAACAGTGCATGTGCTTTGTGGGCAGTGGCGAGGGCTTCACCTGGGACATAAGAGGCAGCGGCTTCATGGGTTGCAGGGGCGGTTCTACGAAGTCCTTCCTGGAAGTAGTTTATATAGGTGTGAGTGTATTATAGTATTCCTGCTTTTATTCTGTGAATGTAGTTTTAAATTTTATGCCTACTTGGTATGATTTCATAGGTTATTTTGAGGTCGGAAAACCACTTTTGGATTATGCAAGTTTTCATAGGAATGTTCTACTTGCAGATGGGGTGGAGCGGGAAACGTGTACAGTCGTAGACACTTAACTGATGGGATACTATAGTCAGAAAAAGGCAGTTTCATCATTGTGTGAATGTCGTAGAGTGTATTACACAAACCTAGATGGTAGAGCCTGTTACACACCTGATGAGTAGATACCACCATGAACTATGTTGTCCTTCACTGACTGAAATATCCTTATGTGGCACATATATCTGCAGGTTGAATGAATTTCTGTTGCTTGGTTTCATAATATTGTCACTTGATTGATTGCATATCTGATCTTACTATAAGACTTGTAATTCCTGGAGGTAAGACTTTGCCTGATTTATCCCTATATTCTTGCTAGTGTGTTCCAGGCACGAGAATGAGGTGTGATGATATAGCAGTGAGCAAGCAGGAGGCTTCCCGGTGTCTAAGCTTACATATGAGTAAGGATTGCAAACTGCGACGGACCAGTGCAGCCAGAGAACTGAGACCACCGGGACAGGGACCCAGGGAAGGTGGACAGGGATTCGGCTAAATGACAGACAGACACAATCTCAAGGGATTAGCATCTGAATGTCATTGGCAGCAGTGATCATCATACATTTATACAGAACATGTTGGCATTTAGTACAATTGTTTTTCATCTTGCAGTCACATTGTTTTTAGTTGAATATTAGATTTATTAGAACAAACAGGTTAGATCATATCCTGATTACCTGGTGTTAAGACTGCGGTTTCCTTGGTGACCTTTCAAGGTTACTTATTAACCTCTGTTACTTTCAAGTTCTGCCACTATGGCCACTACCTAGCCTTAACACTGCCTTTAGGCATACATTGCTCTCCTCCATCCTTTTCTCTGTCAGATTTGTTTCT
>JAGFMF010011410.1:911496-921812 GCA_019455555.1 Galemys pyrenaicus
ACAATAAAGAATAAGCTCAAGGAATTGGGCAATTATAACCAAAAGTAAACAAAAAAACTCAACAAGACCAAAAAGCCGGGATAAACCAAAGGGACCATGAGGGGGGGACGGGAAAGGGGGAGGACAAAGATGGGGATGAGGCCAGAGGGTGCACAAGGGACTGAGGTGATGGTGCACCGGTGAAATGGTGGTGGGTACTCCCTGGGGACTACAAATCATGTCAAATATAATTAATAAAAAAAAAAAGTGGTGCTGTGTGTTTAGGTATTTTTAATGTAATGTAATGTATATTGGTTTTAATGTAATTGATTTATGTAATTTAATGTAATTGGCTGCTTTTATCACTTTGGCATCATTTTTAAGATACAGCTATTCCTATATGAGTATCTCCTTCAAAGCTTCTTACTCTTTAGTCTGTGTTCACTATATTTTAATTACCATATTTTTAAGCACTTGTTACCATCAAGAGAAATTTATTTTCTATATTGAAATCAAGTTTATTTCTGAGTTAGAGGAACACCATTGATTCTTTTCATAAGTTGCCTATTATCTAACAATTTTGTCAGATATTTGTATAAGTTCTAGTATATTGGATATTGAATAGATTGTTTTTTATCTTTTTCATTTGAATCCTTATACCTCTTTGCCTTTTTCTTGTTCTAGTATTGGCCATATGCTTTGCTATGTTAAAAAGTAGCAGTGAACAAGGTTATTCATTAAAAGTCCAAATATCCATCAATCAGGATAAACTGTAATGCTGTCAAATCCTTAATGTCATCAGTAGGTTCTTAGAAGCTGACCTTAAACAAAATGGCATATAACGAATGACATTATAATTAATTTTTCCTTAAACTAATCAATGTAAACAAGAAATAAGTTCCTATTGCTTATGTCTGGTCCCCAAAATGTCATCAAACTTCTAAATAAAAACCAGTAATACTAATATTGAAAATCATTAATATTCATTAATTTCTTCATTCACTTTTTAGCCCACTTATTCCAGTGCAGGGTCAGATAGCTCAGATTACAAGGCAAGATCCACCCTTGAACAGGGTGTTCTTCCACCACAGGAGGCAGTCACACTCACACTCCAGTTGGGACAACTGAGAAGCACCAGTGAGCCTAATATACATCCACACAATGGAGCACACCACAGCTATAAAAGGAAGTGAGGGCAATTTCTTATTTTGCTACAGAACAATCCCTGGGATATAACTTAGTGAAAATGCAAAGTTCATAACAGTGTATAGTGTGTTACCTTTTATCTAAGAAAAAGAGACAGAGATAGAGACAGAGAGACGGAGAAACTGAGATTGAGATTGAAGGTGGGGAGAATTTTTTCCTACAAACTATTAAAGAAGATCATATAGGTGATACAATAAGTTTGAGCACTTCACACTTCATGAAACAGGCAGTCTCCTTTCTGAGGGGCCCAGAGAATTGCAAAATGGACAATAGGTAGGAAGCTTTTAGAAAATAAAGAATAACGAACAAGAAGTAAGCAGAGCGCTGAGGGCTGGCGTGGCACTTAGGGGTTAGGTGACAAGTTATGATGAACAGGAACAGCTCCGCTTCAGACCTAAAACTTTATTTCAACAATACTCTGTAGGGTTTGGTACAAACTAGAATAGACCCTGGTCTTAACTCTTTGCTTCTAGGAGCACTCAGCCTCACATTCTGGCTCAGCACTTACTGCCTGGTTCCTTTCATCTCAGTGCCATGCCCGCTGCCTCTGCTGTTTCAATCGCTGTGTTCCCACAGAGTATCTGTTACACTCTTGTAGGCTACTTTTTATCCTAGCTTCACAGTACAATATCATCTCCGATTTCCTTCAGGATATTTATAATGCCTCATATTATTTTAAATTCTGACCTATGTTCTCTTGCTAAATTCTCTTGCTATAGTACAGGTGATGCGGTTACTGTTCTTTGTCTCAGAATGTCCTCCTCTGTCATCTTGATGTTTTGCCTCTGAATTCATTTTCTCCTGATGATAGCCACAAGAGCAAAAAGCTCATGCCCAAATTCTTGTTTGTATCATTCCTGGGAAGCAGGGGGAGGGAAGGACTGTCTATTTTTTGCAATTTCACCAATGACTCTGACCAGATCTCCAGCTTATTTGGAGAAGCTCTGTAAACCTTTCAAACATCTTCCTTGAAGGGTCTTTTTTCTCTCTGTCTGGTACTGGCCCAACCTTAGATGTGAGGAGCTGTGATACTGTGATTACTAAAAGGAGTATATAAGTGGAAAGAGCTTGAGGGAATTACGAGTAGAAAAGTCAGCCAGAAAGATTAAGACAAATATTGGACAACTTCACATAGAGGTGTAAAATACAGAATCAAAGCAGATGAACTGACAAAGCAAAGAAGTGACAAGCTCAGATAAGTGAAATGAGGTTTAAGAAGTAATAGGGAGGCAGAAAGGGAATGGACCAACGGAATATATAGTGGGGAGAAACAAAATAAATATTACGTTTGGTCTTCATATTCCTTTCCTCTGACCTCTTAAAGTCTTTGGCATCTTTTAAGAATTATAAAGATGGAAGATCTCCTTGATAAGAATACAATCAATGAACTGAAGAATGAGATGGAATCCCTACAGAAGAAAGTGAAATAACTGGAGGATACCCAGAGAATAGTAGGGGAGTTCCAGAATTCTGGGGAAAACAGAATAGAAGGAATGGAAGAACAAATCAGTACTCTTGAGATACAGACATAAAAAGAACCAAAATAGACAAGGAAAGAGAAATAAAAATGAAAAAGAATGAAGAAACACTTCAAGTACTATCTGACACCGCAGGGAAAGAAAATGTCATAGGTATACCAGAGAGTGAGGAGAGAGAAAAGCTCAGAGAACCTATTCAAGGAGATAATTGAAGAGAATTTCCCAAGCATGAAAAAGGAATGAAAATAGACATACAAGAGGTTAGAAGAATGCCAAATTACCACAGTGAAAGTAAACTACAGCAAGACACATAATAGTAATGTTTCCAAAGGTCCAGGACAAAGAAAAACTAATGAAACTGGCAGGGACAAAGAAAGAGATAACCTACAAAGGAAAGCCAATCCAGCTGACCTCAGACTTCTCCAAAAAAACAAAACAGGCAAGAAGAATGGAGGAGTATATTTAACAAACTCCAAGTTAATAAATTCCAACCAAGAATAAAAAACTAGAGCATAGAGGAACAAATTTCCTCTATGATGGAAAAATAAAAACCTTTTCAGACAAACAAAATCTACAGAAATTCATTAATACTAAACCACCACTCCAAAAAAATTTTAAGAAACCTTAGAGCAAAAACCAACAGAGGAATGGATAGGAAGAATAGAAAAAGATAAGGAATGGAATCATAAAAAGGCAAACATAATGGCAAAAACAGATGCTAGTGTATCAATTTTAACTGTAAATGTAAATGGTCTAAACTCATCAATAAAAAAACACAGAGCTACAGGCTGGATCAAAAAACAAAACCCAACCTTTTGCGGTCTACAGGAAACACATTTAACTACAAAAGATAATCATAGAATGAATGTAAAAGGATGGAAAACAACCCTACAAGCAAATGGATCAAAAAAAAAAAAGGCAGGAACAGATATAGTTACATCAGATGCAACAGACTTCAAACTATAAAGTGTTAAAGAGACACAGATGGTCACTACCTTATGATTAAGGGGACAATACATCTAGAAGACATAACACTCATCAACATATACTCACCAAATGAAGGAGCACCAAAATATATCAGACAACTATTAACATCTCTGAAAATAGACATTAGAAAAAATGCATATGTAGTAGGAGACTTTAATACACCACTCTCGCCATTGGATAGATCAAAAAGAGAAAAAATAAGCAAAGACACTAGAGCTCTGAACAAGGACCTAGACGTCATGGGCTTACAGACATCTACAGAGCACTATAGCCCCCAAAATATCTGATTATACGTTCTTCTCGAGTGCACATGGATCATACACTAGGATTGATCACATCCTGGGACACAAGACAAACATCAGCAGATACACTAAGATTGAAATAATACCAACTATCTTCTCTGACCATGAAGGCATCAGGCTAGAAATAAACCATGAAAAGAAAGCAAGGAACCTTCCTACCTCATGGAGATTGAAACCCACACCACTGGAAGATCACCAGATCAATGAGGAGATCAAAGAAGAATTAAAAAATACCTTGAGATGAATGATAATGAGGACACAACTCTCCAGAATATCTGGGACACAGCAAAAGCAGTTATAAGAGGAAAATACATAGCAATACAGGCACACATCAAGAAACAAAAAAAGAACTCAAAGAAACAAACTAACCTCACACCTTAAAGAACTGGTAAAAGAGGGGCCTCCCTGGTGGTGCAGTGGATTAAGGAACACACTGTGAAGCAAACTGCAACCACAGCAGTGCAAGTTCGCTCCCCGGCCAGGGAGGGGACCCACATGGCACAGCAGACCTCTCCTGCCTCGCCCGCTGCTGTGCTCAGCAGTGTGTTTCAGTCAGTCTGCCTGTTCTGCTCCCCACTCTGTTTGGTGAATCCTCTCACCTCCCGTGACTCTGGCCATTCCCCAGCTCTTGTATGCATAAATAAATAAATCTTAAAAAAAAAAAAAGAACTGGTAAAAGAACAACAAAAAAAAAAACCAAAAGCCAGTAGAAGAAAGGAAATAATAAAAATCAAAGCAGAAATAAATGAAATAGAAGTTAAGTAAATGATCGATCCAAAAGTTCAATGAAATCAAAAGCTAGTTCTTCAAAAAAATAGACAAACCTCTAGCCATGCTAATGACTCAAAATGGATTAAAGAAGTAGACATAAGACCTGAAACCATAAAATATATAGAGGAAAATAGAGGCAAAACACTATATGACATACATCTCAGTAATATCTTTAAAGACACATCACCTAAAGCAAAGAAAGTGAAGGAAAAGATAAACAACTGAGACTACATCAAATTAAAGAGCTTCTGCACAGCTAAAGAGACATTAACCAAAACAAAGAGACACCCCACTGATTGGGAGAAACTTTTGCACACAGTACTAATGATAAGGGACTTATCACAAATATCTATAAAGAGCTCACTCAACTCAACAAAAAAAAAGTAAACGATCCAGTCAGAAAATGGGCAGGAGAGCTAAAAGGACACTTTTCCAACGAAGAAATGCAAATGGCCAATAGGCATATGAGAAAAATGTTCAACATCACTTGTAATCAGGGAAATGCAAATCAAAACCACAATGAGGTACCATCTTGTACCAGTGATAATGGCACATATTAATAAAACTAGCAACAATAAATGTTGGCAGGGATGTGGAGAAAAATGAACTCTCGTACACTGCTGGTGGGAATGCAGTCTGGTCCAGTCACTATCAAAAGCTGTGTGGAAGTTCTTCAAACTACTAAAAATGGAGTTTCCATATGATCCAGCAATTCCATTCCTAGGGATCTACCCAAAGGACACAAAAACATTAATTCAAAGGGACACCTGAACCCCTGTTTAGTACAGCACAATTTACAATAGGCAAGCTGTGGAAACAACCCAAATGCCCAAAAATAGATGACCAGATCAAGAAGATGTGGTATATGTATACAATGGAATATTATTCAACAACATGGATGGAGCTGGAAGGGATTATGCTCAGTGAAATAAGCCAGAAATAATAAGAAAACTATTGAATGGTTTCACTTATAAGAGGATCAGGATGGGTAGAAAGAGCACAAGGGACTATGGTGGTGGTGCACAGGTGAATTGGTGGTGGGAATTTCACGGGGAAAACATACATTGTACACATATGAAAGATGATGCAATAAATATATATTATAAAATATTTTTTAAAATAAGAAAGTGATCCCCTTTCCACAAAACCTTTGTTCATACATGTGAAGACTGGAGAGGGGTAGGAGAGGGGATTAATTGCTAGAGGAACCAACCTTGGGATTGGATTTTTCAGCCCCACTTCCAGACCTCCAGGAAGAGGAGAGAGTGGTACATGGAATTCAGTCACCCCTGGCCAATGGTTTCACCATTTGTACCTACTTAAATGAAGCTTCCATAAAAAACATACCCAAGGGGCCTGGAGAACTTTGGGGTTGGAGAACATGTGTCGGTGTTGAGAGGTGGACATGCCCAGAGGGCTTGCAAACTCCTTATCCCTCTTTTCTTGCTCTAGGCGTCTCTTCCACTGGCAGTTCCTGAGTTGTATCCATTTTCATATACCAGTGTCTGGCAAGTGCTCTATTTCCCTGAGTTCTTTGAGTCATTCTAACAAATTATCAAACCTGAACAAGGTTGGTTCCTCCTGCTGGCACTCCCTGGTTTCTAGTTGGTCAGAAGTACAAGTGGCCTAAGACTTAGATTGGGAAGAAATGGGGCTAGGAAGCAATATCAGATTGAGTCCTTTCACTTGTGGGTTCTAACGCTGATGCTTACTCTGGACAGTAACTGTGGTGGTAGAGAAAAACAGTGTCATTATTTTTAAGCAGTAATGGGAGAGTATGGAAACAAAGTTTCAGTTATCTGACTGCACTTTAGTTAGCTCGTCTTCACTGTGCCCCACCCCCACCTCTAGTTATCCCAAGACTGACGCTCTGGGCTGGAGTCACCAGAGCTTTTTCTACATTAGGATAGAACCTTCAGTGACCCAATAGACAAAACAGTCTAACTCAAGCTTTCCCCCATTACTGGGGACTGGCCTTTTTCTACTCTGTGCTAA
Organism: Galemys pyrenaicus; assembly: GCA_019455555.1. NCBI lineage: Eukaryota > Metazoa > Chordata > Mammalia > Eulipotyphla > Talpidae > Galemys > Galemys pyrenaicus. The sequence goes on from JAGFMF010011410.1 coordinate 918,215, forward strand.
ATTTCCCTTCTAATCCCAGATGTGGGATTTGTCTCCCCAAAAGGGTCAGAATGGCTTTTCTCAACATACCCAGAATAACTTCTCCTGCTAAGTAGCTAAGGACTAGAGGTGGGTGAACTTTCAGAGGTCTATACCATAACTTAGAGAATGCAGATTGCTTTGCATTGGGAGCAGTAAGGGCACTGGAGGTGAAGAGAAGCTCTGTCCTAGCCTGAGTCCTTTTCTCTGCCATAATTGAAGAAGAGATCATCACTCCTTAAGCTTCTACCCTCTTCCTAATTGAAGAATCAATCACTCCCCTCCCTCTTTATGATGAGCAGGAAAGTATCTGGAGAGGGGTCCCATCCAGCTGTGAACATGCCCTCTCTATCTGGCATTCTCACCCATATTCTCACAATAACAATGAAGTGACCCCTTCCTTGTCTGTCATATGAAGTCCTCCTCCCCTATCTGTGATGCTCCAGGTTCTTAAATACAGAATAATTATTCCCAATTTGCTCCAGTATTCTTTAGAATTTAAACCGTGTATATTCTCCATATATACGTTATTAAATTTGTGCCTTTTCCCCTACTCACCTGTCTGATGTTAGTCTTTTTGTCTGTGCAGCCTCAGAAGAACCTAGATGGGATGGGGACTTTCCCCACACATAGTCAGTTTGCTTCTCCCCAAGGTTGTTCATAGGTTTTGTTTGGGTCATTTGAAACCCAGAGCTTTCCTCTCATTTCTGAGGTATCTCTACTCCATAGAAAAGTCAGCAGCCCTGCCAATTTACTGTTCTGTCCACAGCCAGAAGTAGCTTCTGTTCCTTAGCACTAGTTGAACTCTTACTTTTGAAACTGTATTTTTATCCTCTTGCTCCCATCTCTTAGCAAAATGATTTTAAGTTAATTAATTCCCTCCAGTCTGTGCTTTTTTTCATCCCAACTCATGCATTAACTCTGAGATTACATGCCAATTCATCATGAAATGTGTTGTGCCAAGTAGAGAGTGATTTAAGAGTTCAAGGAACAATTAGCTTTTGCTGTTTATCAAACTATTCCAAATCTTAGGGACCTAAAATAACTACCATGTGTCTAGTAAGTGGTTTTGTACAGTGATAAACTGGGCTGGGTTCAGCTGGGTGGTTCTGGAAATTGGCTCCTGTTAGAACAAAGAAGGTAACTGAATCATGTGTCTCTCATCACCCAGTGGGCTCGTTGTGTTCACTTTGCTTCAGGTGAGAAATGCTTGCAAGTGTGGTTGAGGCATCGAATTGTCTCTGCTGCATGGGGCTCACCAAAGCAAGTCACCAAATTTGTCCAAACCTAAGGAATGAAAAAGAAAACACAGTCACATTCCCAGGCCTGGGACACAATCTGCCCTTACTTGCACAGTGGCTAAAAATGCCAACTCTGCAGACAGACCCCTGGGTTTGAGTGCTGACTCTGTCACAGAGTTATTGTGACGTTGGGCAATTACTTGACTATGCTCCTGTTTCCTCATCTCTCAGAGGAGAACAATTATAGCACATTTTTTTACAAGATTGTTGTGAGACTAAATGAGTTAATACTTATAAAATGCTTAAAGAATGTTCTGCCACAAAAAATCCTGTATGTGTTTGGGTTAGTTTAGTTTGGTCTGGTCTGGCCTGGTTTATCTTACTCTTGTCTCTCTTCCCTTCCTTGCCTGTGCTCTCAGTGTTACCTCCTAGAGAGATCAACTGCTCAAACTTTCCTTCTCTCAGCACTCCCCCTTTCCCTTTAAACAGCATTGCTTTTTGCCCCATCTGCACTCCAGCATCCCTCTCTTCATCTCCATGCTGCCTTGCACGGATCATATGCTTATTATTCACCTGAAAACAATAATGAGCTCCTACTGTGTTCAAGGCACAGGGCAAGGGGTGATGAGGATTCACCAAGTCCCTGGGCTTCTGGACTCCAGAAAAAGAGAGAGTTGTGCATATGTGCACTCTCCTCTCTTCTCAGTTACACCTCCAGACGGTGGGGGTGGGGGTGGGGGTGGGGTCAGCCACAACCACTGCACCTTCTATATTCCCTAGCCACAGTAGGTACTCAAAAACTGTAATAGAATTGAAATCTACTGATTTCAATGTTATCAAATTGACAGTTTTTCATTTGGGTCACTAGATATCTCTCTTTGTAGTTGCTTGTGACCAGGAAGAGTCCTTCATTGTCCTTAAATCTTCAGTCATAGCCTTTCCTACACCATCTCCTCAAACTCCCTATTTTGGCTTGGAAATTATGTTATTTCCTTCAGCTAAGGTCAAAAAGTTCAGCTTCCAGAGCAAATGTCACTTGTGACTTTTCATGGAGTATGAACAAAGCTACCTCTCTCCCCGTGCCACATTCAGTAAGATAAAATTTGTGTCCATGACTCAGTGCTAAAACAGACCCGCGGGGTTACTGAGTGTGGGGTCGAGCTCTGGCTCCAAAAATACCCTTGTGCCCTGAATCACAGAGTGTTTTGATAGTACTCGTGATAGGAGGCTCTACAGCACAAATACTCAGGAGCGTCTGTATCTGTATGCAGGTTTATGTTTTGGGATCAAATGTAGAGAAGTGTTTACAAAAGCACAGTGACCTAAGAAGCCTGGGGCTCTGAAGATCCTAGAGGACCCAGGATCTCTCGGTGGATGCAGTGGCCATGGCAAGATTAAGTCCCCAGAGACTGTATCAAGATCTCTGGGACTTGAGATCCCAGAGTGAAGCACCATGCAGCGTTATCTAGGCCAAGGCAAGGAGCCTGCTCCTGCCAGTGGAGCAGGGCTTTTTCTGCTATGGTGGGTTGATGGTGGTGGTACAAGAGTCAGCCTTGCGTGTGGGGTCTGAGGGGGCAGGAGCTTCAGCCCATCTACTGAATCTGTTATGGGACTGGGAGAAGAATGCAAAAGATGGAAAATAGTTTATTCCTTCCATAGAGGACAAGTTTTTGGTTTCACAGATGGACAATAAGATAAGGTAAATGCAGTCTTACAAATCTTTTAAGCCTCAGGAGCTGCTTTTTGCAGCCCTTGATGGGTAGATGTGGCACCTCCAAAGTAATACAGACTTAATCAAATAAATGCTCTTTCACCAGTTATCACTTTTTTAAAAATTTATTTTTAATATAATTTTTTTAAATTTACATATATTTGACATCTATTGTAATCCCCATGTATTCCCCATCACCATCTCACCAGTGCACCATCACATCAGTCCCCCGTGCTCCCGTTTTATAATCTGCATAAAACCTTACAATATTTTATAATTCTTTGTTCTTTACTGCACCAAATTTTTTCAGAACATTTTATTTATTTATTTATTTTTATTTTTTTAATATCATTTTTAAAATTACATATACTGGCCATCAATTGTAATCCCCATGTATTCCCCATCACCGTAACACCGGTGCACCATCACATCAGGCCCCCGTGCTCCCGTCTGCCTTCCACCCTTCCCCTCTTCCCTCCCCACCAAGTGTCCCCAGTTTGTCCTTTTCTTTTCACTTTTGGTTTTTGTGTCTTTTTTGTTGTTATTATTGTTGTTGTTCTTATTCCTTTCCTTGATCCTTATTTCGTTCCCTTATATTCCTCCTAGGGGACGAACCATCTGGTGTTTC
>JAGFMF010011410.1:922363-962565 GCA_019455555.1 Galemys pyrenaicus
GTTTTGCCTACTTTTTCTTCTATATATTTTATGGTTTCAGGTCTTATGTCTAGAGCCTTAATCCATTTTGAGTTGGTTTTTGTGCATGGTGAAAGGCAGTATTCTCGTTTCATTCTTTTGCATGTAGCAGTCCAGTTTGCCCAGCACCACTTATTGAACAGGCTGTCTTTATTCTATTGTATGTTCTTTGCTCCTTTGTCAAAGATTAGTTGTTCATAAGTTTGTGGGTTTGTTTCTCACCAGTTATTACTTATTAGGATGTCAATAACATCACTCAGTGGAACAGTCTCCAGACCTTTTGTTCTTAGTAACTGTTAGTTATTTTCCAAAATTTTTGTTTCAACACCACCATCTAGTGTCCAGTTCTCTGACTTACAAGATCTAGATAACCCTTTTACTCCTTTTAAGTGCTGCTATTCACTTCCTTTTAGTCAGTATCATATTCCCTGGAAAAGTATCTATGCCATCTTGTTAAATGAAATCAAAGAAATTTATGAAGTTATGTGTATTGTGTGGTGGGAATACAGGTAGACTTGTGTGTATAAAAGTGTGCTATTCACGTGGATATGCATGAAGGTCTAGAAAAATATTTTCCAAATACTGATGATGATTATCTATTTGTGATTTCCTTATTCTTCTCTGTACTTTTTTAGTCTTAATAACAATAACTGATTATTTATGTAAATAAAAAAACTTAATTTTTTAGCAATCCAAGTGAGCCCCAAGATGACAATGCAAAAAAGATTATTTCCTACAAATGGCCAACAGGCATATGAAAAAATGTTCAACATCCCTCATAATCACAGAAATGCAAATTAAAACCACAGTGAGATACCATTTCACACCAGCAAGAATGGCACATGTTATTTTTTTTTTCATAATCTGTTTGCAGAACACTACATTTATTTCACACTTCACTAATGGGATATTAGGTGTATTTGGCAAGTGGTTTATGGCAGGGATTGGCAAATTTGTCTCCCAGAGTTTGCAGATCTGGTAAACTAAGAAAAGTTTTTATGTTTTTAGATATTTTTATAGTGGTGAGAAATAACAGTATGAGGCCGGAGGCATTGGGGTGAAAGAGAGAGAACAGAAAAGCTTTGAAATACCCTGAAAGTGAGCAGGAGCGAGAAAGGAGAGGTCTGAGTCAAGAATGACACATATTAAAAAGAAATTAGCAACTACAAATGTTGTCTAGGATGTGGTAAAAAAGGAACTCTCCCACACTGCTGGTGGGAATGCAAACTGGTCCAACCACTATGTAAAGCTGCATGGAGGCTCCTCAGACTACTAAAAATGGAGCTACCATATGACCCAGAAATTTCACTCCTATGGATCTACCTAAAGGACACAAAAACTTTGAATCAGAAGGATACTTGTACCCCTATGTTTATCACAGCACTATTTATAATAGGTAAGGCTTGGAAACAACCCAAATGCCCAAAAATAGACAACTGGATCAAGAAAATGTGGTATATATATATATATATATATACACACACACAATGGACTATTATCCAGCAATCAAAAAAGATAAACGAGTGCCATTGGCAGAAACATGGATGCAGTTAGAAGGGACTATGCTCAGTGAAATAAGTCAGAAGGAAAAGCAAAAGACCAGAGGCTCTCACTCATAGGAGGACTATAAGGGATCAAGGGAAAAAATAAAAATAACAATAACACCAACAATGACAAAAAAACAACAACAAAAATAAACAGACAACTACAGATCAAAGACATTCTGCAGGGAAGAGGGAAGGGTTGAGATAAGGCAGGGATGTGAAGAGCAGAAGGGATTATGGTGATGGTGCACAGGTGATTAGTTGTAAAAATTGTATGGAGACTACACCTAGAAAAGAAAGCAAACATTGTAAGAAATTAATTAAGTAATTAATTTTAAAAATTATTTCCTGAAGTTAAATATAGTGAACGATATTTTCTGAAAGTATACACCAGTAACGTTAGATATCTTTCTACGATAATATGAGCTACCACTCAGCAAATGTTTTCTGTGCATTAGACACTGAGCTGGACTAACTGTTCACGATCTAACTCGTTTTCTCTCTCTCTCTTTTTTTTGCCTTCAAAAATCAAACTATTTGGGCCTCCCTGGTGGCGCAGCGGGTTGAGCGCCGCCCTGTGAAGCATCGGCTGCACAACAGAGCGAGTTCGATCCCCTGCCAGGGAGAGGACCCACATGGCATCCTACCTCACCCGCTGCTCCCCTCAGCAGTGTGTTTCAGTCCATCTGCCTGTTCTGCTCCCCATTCTGTCTCTGGTGAATGCTCTCACCTCCCGCGCCTCTGGCCTGTACCCCAGCTCTTGTTTGCATAAATAAAAATTTTTTTAAAATACCTTATAAAAATAAATTAAAAAAAACAAAAATCAAACTATTTTATTCATACAACTTTCTTGTGTGCCAAGGTCTCCTTTTTTCTACTTTTTTTGAATTGCTGTAACACTGGGTTACAACAATGTATGTGACTCCAACCTACTACAAACCCTAGAAAACTGACTAGCTTCATATTAAATCTCAATGCAGCTGGGGAGGTGAACCTACTGAGGTGAGAATACCAAGGTTCATAAAAGTTAAGTAACTTATCCAAAGTCACAGAAAACATCTGAGATTCAATTCCAGGTCTTTCTCCAAAGATAACTGAACTACCACACAATTTTTTGTGAGGTTTCTAAGAAGTACCCTTACATTATCCACAAACATGTAGAAAAGGGGGTTATTTTTTAAAATGCTGAGTGTCAAGCATGATTCTTTAATCCTTATTAGAATCTATGACGTATATGTGTCATAAAGTCCCAACCCACATCAAGTAAGCAAGTCTTTCATGTGGTAACTTTAGCTGTTACAGCAATAATAAACACAATGATTTGTGAGCACATGCGACTTGTCTGACCCTTTAAGAATTTAACATGTACTGATGGATTTAATTCTCCAAACAACCCCATGAGGCAATAGGCACCATGCTTCCCATTTCATAGATAAAAGCTCAGTGAGGTTGAGGAACTTGCCCAGTACATGAAGGAGCAGGGCTTTGAACAGGGATTTGAGTAACTTCAAAACCCAGACCCTTTCCTTATCTGATGCTTCCCTTAGCTCAGGAAGCTGCAGTTTGGAATGCCAAATTTTCCTCTGAGAGCATACCAGATCTCTTTATCTGTTTGACAGCAGGCTCTTTATCCTCCAGTAAAAGTCTAAGTTTGGATCATCATATCTCCCAGCCATACTTGTGGCCAGTATGCTATTTACCATGAACCCAGGGTCCATGTGAGCTGGACATATCACCCTTTTTTGTCTTGCCTTCTTCATTACTCCCTATGGTTTCCATCCTAAGAATTTCCAAGATGGCCCCAGCTGGAAGGTAGAGAGTGGGATCTGGATGGATCACTGAGAACAAGAAACAATGCCAGGTGAGGTAGGTTTGAATAAAAGGAGTCAGCGAACATCAAAAGATTCTTGGGCACTCATGTAAACTTTGCCCTGGCAAAATATAGAATATTTCTACCACCCCAGACATTTCCTTCAAGCCCTTTTCCCATTACCCTCATGCTGTTCTGAGGCAACTATAGTAATTTCTACTCCCACAAATAAGTTTTGCCTGGTTTTGAGCTGTGTATAAATGGAGTTATACAATACATACTCTTGTTCATGTGCTTCTTCACCCAGTGTATTTTTGAGATGTATTCATATTATTGCAGGTATCAGTGGAGTGTTCCTTTTATTATTGAGTGGTAATACATTTGTGAATATGCCCAAATTTATTAATCCCTTCTCCTAATGAAAGACCAATTATTCCTAATTTTTGCTATTATGACTACAGCTGCAATAAACATTCTTGTTGGAAAGTTGCTGGGCTGACCACCTCCATTATCTCAAAGGGTCAGGTAGTAGTTCCCAACTTGTAGCAGAGTAGTGTAACATGTAAACATGGTGAGGAGACTTGGCAGTTGGTGCTTACAAGCACACTTCTTGAACCAATCCTTGACCTGTAATAAGGGCAGGAAGTAAAAGAAAGACATTCTAGTTGAAGCTGTGCAGTTGCTTATTATACATTCAAGAAGTGATACATTTGATAGGGAACTATTCATCTAGCTGGCAGGAGGTATAATAACATGGGCTACTTGATAATATCTTCATTGTTCTTATCATTCTGGAAATCATTAAACACAGATTTGAAAGGCTAAAAGCTCCTCCAAAAAATAAACTAGGAGTCAGCTGCCCAAATCATGTGATTTGCAATTCAAGGAGTTAGAGATTATCAATAATAAATAATTGACATGAGGAAAGTTAGCTGTTGGAGTGCATGAAGTTCCACATCACAAATATCTGTATCCAGACCATTTGGAATAGAAACACAGGATGTGAGGCCCTTAGTCTAACAGCAGGATTAATATGCAAGGACCCCAGCATGGTCACAAGAGATCTTGGGGGATCTGCTTAGTATCGCCACCAAGAACTAATGATCTACAGAGGGGAAAAACCAGGACTTAGTGGAATGCTGCTGCTTATGCAAAGAACCAAAAATGTTTCCATCTCTCTCCCCATGAAAGAGCACTGATACTGTTGGGATAAAAAATTGAAGAAGGGGAGGAAGAGAGAAAAGCACACAAGTGAAAAATACAAGAGACTATGGTGATGGTTCATGGGTATCTTGGTGGGGGTAACTTTGTGGGGATTACACCTAAGAGGAGAAATCAAACATTGAACAAAAATGAACAATGATGTAAAAAATATATAAATTAAAATAAAAGAAAGAAAATTATATAATAAGCCATCAGAAATGTCTAGGGAAAGACATGGGGCATAACTGATGTAACAGGAAGGCTTTATTGCTGATCCCCTTCCCAGTACCACGTGTTTCTCTTGACTGGGTAGAAGATAATCCTCACACTGCACTCTGGGAAACTTCAACATACATTTCAAAATTAAATCTAATTACCTAAATTAAACCAGAGATGTTGTAAAGTGGGTAATTAAGAATGGTTGAAATTATGGGCAAGAATATCAGTTTGGAACCAATCTCTCTCTTAGTGGGGGAAAGCCTAAAGATGTTGTGTTATATCATTGATCTGAACCTGGAGTTTTGATGGACAAGATATATGGATGCAAGGAAATGAAAAATGTAGGTAAGAATGGAAGAAATTCAAGCAATCAATCACAGACTCTATGCAAGATAGGGAAAAGAAAGAATATTCCAGAAGGGGAATAATTAAAGTAATCAAAGAATAAAAATTCAGGAGAGCTTGAAAAACAGATGAGTTTGAGTTTATAAATTGTAATCAGGGAAAAAAAGAAAATATAGCCTATGAACAGGAGAAACTAAGTGAACTGTGTTCAGAATATAGAATATGAAAATGTAAGACACAAAAGTGATAACTGTAGATGTCACATATGAGTTACTGCTAGAGAGACATTGAGGTAATAGTCATTGGCATGATGGAAATCAAGAAATTGTGAGGTTCAAGTTGAGTGATTCATCCACCTGAGTACAGATCATACAGTGATGGAGGAATTTGGGTGGGAAGATTATGGGCAAGCATTAAAAGCTGGGGGAGCAGCAGATAGAGGGTGTAAAACTAAATATGAACTAGGAACAAAATGAACAGTTGCATTGTTGGAATTAAATTCTGTTGCTGTGAGAAAGTCACAAACTAATTATTATATTGGTATTGTTTCAAAAGTTGAAATAATACTCTTGGCAATAAATGTTATTGGTAATAAAGCCCAAATTAGTTGTTATTAATCTCCATCAGCAAGAAGATTCCTGGTAGGTATAACACTTCTAAAAGAAAAACGTATTTTTCTCACTTAATAGTTTATTCTTAAATATGCCATTCTAATTTGATGCATGTAGTGGAATGACCTTCCAAATAACAAATTTACACATTTTGTTCTCTTTTTCAGCCAGGAAAATACAAGAAAACCACCTTAGATTCATTGAGAGAAGCATCCCTTCAACAGAAAATAAGATAACTTAGTCACTGAAAATAAGCATAGCAGAATTTGGTGAGAATGCATTGGAATCTCCTGGAGTATGTCCCCTGAAAAGGTGAGTTACCTTCATGCCACTCAGGTTCCTAAGAATACATCCCTTAAAAGGATCACTGCTATTTACAATAGATAAGACCTGGAAACAACCTAAATGCCCAAAACAGATGACTGGATCAGGAAGATGTGGTACATATACACGATGGAATACTATTCAGCAATCAAAAAAGAAAAATTAGACTCATTTATAGGAACATGGATGGAGCTGGAAGGGATTATGCTCAGCGAAATAACTCAGAAGGCAAACAAAAAATATTGGATGGTTTTCCCCCGAGGAGGAATATAAGGGAATCAAATAAGAATCAAGGAAAAGAATAATAACAATAACAATAATAATAAAACAACAAAACACAAAGACAAGGACAAATTGGGGACACTTGGTGGGGAGGGGAGAGGGAGAGGGTTGAGGGAAGATAAGAGCACAAGGAACTGAGGTGACGGTGCACAGGTGAAATGATGATGGGAAATCCATGGGGATTACAATTGATGTCAAATATATATAAATAAAGAAGGAAAAAAATAAAGTATAAAATACATATGTATAGAGTTTAAAAAATAAAAGGATTGCTGGTCAGGGTGAAGAAAAAGTCTGTGTTTTGAGCATTAAAAATTTAAAAACTGCTTACTCCTAAAAGCGTGGGCCTTTGGGCAGGAAAGGAAGCCAGCAATTCTGACACTGGACATCCAAAGCAGCTGCATTTCAGTGTCTAAGCCCCAGAGACTCTTTCTTCTTATTATTATTTATGCATACAAGAGCTGGGGTATAGGCCAGAGTCATGGGAGGTGCGAGGATTCACCAGACAGAGTGGGGAGCAGAACAAGCAGACCGACTGAAACACACTGCTGAGGGCAGCAGCGGGCGAGGCTGGAGAGGTCTGCCACGCCATGTGTGTCCCCTCCCTGGTTGGCAGCAGGGATCAAACTCGTGCTGCAGTGGCTGTGATTTGCTTCTTAGTGTGTTGCTTAACCCACTGCGCCACCAGGGAGGCCCTCCCCACAGACTCTTTAAGTGATGACTTGAGTAGAAATGCAAATGCTGAGTATTAGGGACTGCAACACATAGGGCTAAGCTTCAGCAGCTCTGATCATTCATTCCCCACCAAGAAAACACATCTGGATCAGCTCCAGCCTCACACAGAAAATAATGGCATCCTCTGCCCGCCTCTGATGACTGGTCTCTCGATAATCACAATAGGTGTTAGGAAGAAGAGATGACAGACACTGATGAATCAGAAACAGTACATGCTACTGAGCATGAAAGTTACACAAAAGTATCCCCAGTCATTATAAATCACCAAAGACCCCTTGGGTGTACAGGTAATTCAGTAGGGAAATGCCCTGAGAGTGAGGGAGAACTTCTTACTAATAAGGACAATGAGTTCTTGAGTTTATTTCATTAGTGAAATAAATGTGATATAAATTGTGCCCTTATCTTACGTAGTATGTAAGAATTTTGGAATCTTCCTCCTTTTATTCTTCAACAATAGAAATAGCAAGGTAACAAGGGAGGTAGTGAGATTCTGAAACTTGTAATAGCTAATGTGTATGAGGAGAGTATGACAGAGCCAGATCCAAACCTTGCAGGGGGCTCACAGTGTGCTCTCTCACTTGCTCCTCACATTTCAGATGAGGAAACTGAGACCCACAAACTAACTTGCAAGCCCACAGTTCCTTTGTGGAAGAGGAAGAGTCGGGACTGTTGCTGTTGGGGCTCACAGTTGCCATCCCGGCTGCCCTGTGATCACTAGGCAGGTGGTTTCTGCCGAAGAGACCTCTGGTCAGGCCCTACAGATGCCCATCTATTTGTGACCTCCGATTCACTCAGGCCGTTTTGGTTGTTTGTATTTTGGGGGTTGTTTTTCTAAGCTGCACATAGAGAATATCTCTCAAAGGGCTTAATGGAGCATCATTAATTATTCTGGCTGGCATTTCTAATAGGCTTGTGTCTGGGAGGCAGCCAAAACCTGAAGCTCAGAAGTTATTTTCATATTCCCAGAGACTAAAAACACTCTGGCAGGCATGGGTGCCACCAAATCAAGTGCTATCCATTTGGTTGCTGCAGTGCTATTAATCAAGGTGTCAGTACTTAAGTTCAGTTTTTCAGTTCTAGTAAGATCTCCAAGCGAGTCTCTCTGGTGGCGCAGGAGTTAAAAGTCTCAGTGCTACCAAACTATCATAGCTATCACCAGCATTGTAGCCTGAGTTCGACCCACAGCCAGGGAACTAACCCACATTGCACAGCAGTCCTCTCCCCTAAGCAGTGTATTTCAGTTAATCTGCCTGTTCTGCTCCCCACTCTGTCTCTGGTGAATCCTCTCAACCCCTACACCTTGTATGTATGAATAAGTATGTATGTATGAATTTGTATGTATGAATAAGTAAAAATCTTAAAAAAATTAAAATTTTTTTTAAAAACCTCTGTGTATCTAAATAGTAATTATTTTATTATAGATGTTAAAAGCAGTACCTTTAAATTTAGTTATCTTCTCTACTTTCTACCTATCTTACTTATTTTCACTATTTCAACAATGATAGATAATACAGGTTATTATGTTCACCATAACAACATAGCATAGTGACTGAGAGTAGACTCCGACATCAGACAGATGATGGCTTACATTTTGATAACACTGCTTAACTTCTTAAGATCTTTTGATGTCAGGGATGCACACAAAAAACTCCAAGTTTCTTACAACCAAACCACATAGAACTCCATTTCTACACCCCTTTGGATTTGGATGTGGTCATGTGATTTGCATTGGCCAATGAAATATAAAAGGAAGTGATAAATGTCACTTCTCAATAGTCTTTAAGAGCCAGGAAAGAATTTTCTAAGGTTCCCTCCTTCCTTCTGCTATGATTGCTCCATTAACCTGCATCTCAGAGTAAAGACAATTTAAAACAGACTCACAGTGGACAACTAGATGGCTAAAAATTAAATCTTTGTTCTTTTAAGTCAATAGTTTATTTGGTATTTTTTTTTAATAGCAGAATAACCTAGTCTATCCCAACTTAGATGAGTACAAGGCAGGAAGTGGGCACAGAACACTGCCAACCCAGCCTGGAGTTGGTCTGGAGCATTAGGTGGAGCATTTGGGGTCCCACAACACGGGAAAGTCTTGGAGATTGAGAGCACTTGGCCACCAAGGAGGGCTCAATAATTTCAAAACTCTGAGCTGTATATAAACTCTAGCCTGTCCTCAAGGAGAGCACAACTAAGTAAACAAAGTGGGTATGTGAACAAATTTCAACACAGTATGATGACTGCATCAAAAGGAAGCATAAGTCAGTTGCAGGCCTAAGACGACACCTTGAGGAAAGAAGAATTGGACCACCAGGCTGGCTGCCTGTGTACTCAGCAGTACCAGCTCTTCCCTGGGTCTCCAGATCACTGGCCTTTCCTGAAGACTTCTGACATGCCCACAAACTCATGAGCCAGTTCCTTAAAATAAATCTTTCTCCATAATAACTAAAACTAAGAGACACCTTACAGATTGGGAGAAAATATTTGCGCTCCATACAACTGAGAAGGAAATTATATCAAAGATATACAAAGAGCTTACATTATTCAACAAAAACAAAATAAACAATCCAGTCAAAAAATGGGCTGAGGGCCTCCCCTGGTGGCGCAGTGGGTTAAGCAACGCACTACGAAGCAAATCGCAACCACTGAAGCACGAGTTCGATCCCTGCTGCCGGCCGGGCGGCGGGGACCCACATGGCGTGGCAGACCTCTCCTGCTGTGCCCGCTGCTCCCCTCAGCAGTGTACTTCTGTTATCTGCCTGTTCTGCTCCCTGCTCTCTGTGGTGAATCCTCACCCCCCCACACACACCTCTGGCCTGTGCCCCAGTGCTTGTATGCATAAATAAATAAATCTTTAAAAAAAAAAAAATGGGCTGAAGCGCTGAAAGGACACCTCTCCAAAGAGGAAATAGAGAGGGCCAACAGATATTATTAAAAAATGTCAACGCCACTTTTAATCAGGGAAATGCAAATCAAAACTGCAATGCGTGACCACCTCACACCAGTATGAATGGCTCAGGTTAAAAAAAAAACTGACAACAACAAATGCTGCTGAGGATGTGAAGAAAAAGGAACCTTCTAACACAACTGGTGGGAATGCAAACTGGTCCAACTGCTATGGAAAACTGCAGTTTCCTTAACTTGTCCAACCGCTATGGAAAGCTGTGTGGAGGATTCCAAAATTATTAAAAATGAACCTGCCATATGACCCAGCAATTTCACTCCTAAGAATCTACCTAAAGAATACAAAAACAAGGCCTCCCTGGTGGCGCAGCAGATTGAGAGCTAAACTGTGAAGCATTCTCAGCACAGCAGCACGAGTTCATCCTTGGCCAGGGTGGGGACCCACATGGCACAGCAGACCTCTCCTGCCTTGCCTGCTGCTCTCCTCAGCAGTGTATTTCAGTCAATCTGCCTGTTCTGCTCCCCACTGTCTCTGGTGAATCCTTTCACCTCCCACGATGCTGGCCTGTACCCCAGCTCTTGTATGCATAAATAAATAAATCTTTAAAAAAATTTAAAAAAAGAATACAAAAACATTAACTCAAAAGGAAACCTGCACAACTATAGTGATGGTTCTCAGGTGATCTGGTGGGAAAATTACAGGGATTACACCTAGAGGAGAAATCAAACACTACACAAAAATGAACAATGTAAAAATTAATTTTAAAAATAAATAAATAGATCCCTTTCTCTCTGTATATATAATACATATCCTGCTGGTTCTGCTTCTCTGCACCACCCTGACTAGTACAGTGACTGGATACAGAGGAGAAGGGAAAGCGATAGAGTGAGCGGTGATCACTCTACAGGAGCTCTCATCCAACACTAGAAGCCATCCATACTTTCCTCCTCTTACCCTCTAAATTCAATCCAGTGCCAAGTTCTGTGATTTACTTCCACTATTAATCTTCAATCCATTTAATTATCCCCAATTTAATCCATGCTTTGTTTGAAATGTTCTGTAATTACCCCCAATTGGCTTCTCTTCCTTCACCTTTCCAGCCCCACAATCCATTCACTATACATTCAACAATTTCCTTATTTAAAAATATAAACCAGATCATGACACTTTTCATCCCTTCAGTGGCTTCTTGTTGTTTTGGAATAAAATACACCTCCTAAGGAAGGCCCACAAGGAAGGCCCTGTACCTGTACTCTTACTTCTTGCCAACCCAATGCCATTCTCTCTCTGACTTCAGCATGACTGACTTGTAAAGGCTGGAAAGCCTTTTCCTATTTTTGGACTTTGTACTTCCTGCTCTTTCTGCCTCTGCTCTTGCCACACCTGTTTGCATGATTGGCTTTTCCTTCTCCTTCAAGTTAAAGTTTAAAACTTGATCTCCTCCTGCATGGGGAGATCCTCCAGCTACTCTCATCATTCTGTTTCTGTTGTGACATTTGGCATGCTCTCCAATGACTGGTTTACTTATTTAATATCTTTTGGAGCACAAAGACCTTTTATGTACTTTTTTTTCCAGTATGTGACAAATAATAAATGTTCAACAAATGTATTTGAAAATGACCGGGGAAATAAATAAATAATGCATGTTACTTAAAAATTTAGCACACTGCCAGGAGCATACTATTTATAAATCGATGAAAGCTAATCAGGTAAAGTGGCAAAGAATCGCCCAAAATCATACAACTTTTTAATAGTACAACCTGATTCTTGCCTGCCCATCAATCACCTAGAGAGACAATAACAGTGCTAATTACCTATTCAAATATTCACATTCTGGTTTCCAAATGAAGTTACTTTCATGAGCATTCATGTTAACATGTAGGTGATCTTAATTTCCTCTTATTAACCTAATAATAATTTGTCATTTCTCAGTAACAGAGGGAATATAACTGTCCTAGGCTGTCTTTTCCCCCTAGCATTTCCTCACAAAGCATCTTCTAAAATTCTTTGCTCTGTCCCATTTTAGCTGATGCCAAGAATGAGAATTCCTGGGAAAGATTAATGTGCCGTAATGGGTACCATCATACCATCATCAGGCAACATCTTGAACTGTAAGTCATCTTTTGGTTTCTTTCATCATAAAATTATTACTACTTACCAAAACCAAAAATAGTGATTCTCACAACAGAAAATGATAAAATATAATCAACTATTACCAATGTTGTATTACTGAGCCCTGCTATTTTTAAAGCTCTACATTTTTCCTATGTTGAATGTTTAAAATGTTTACTTGTGAACATCCTAGTTCCATCTAGGTTTCATTATACCACAAGATCCACCCACAGAGATCTTGCAATTTCATTAGGAGGGTAATATATTAACATGAAATGTTAATTAGGTAAATTAGCAATCAAGGTAGACCTCTAATTCATTATTTTTATGGGTTCTCCGTTAATATCCTAAGCCAACTTCTGAAAGTTTTATAGTGCCACAGCCTAGAAAACTGTCCGGTTGTCGCTCAACAAATATATTTTTGAGTGAATCAGTGAATGCTGCTCCCGCCAGTCACTATTTAATCTCATCATTGGCCCTCTGAATTATTGGTGTTTAGATAACTATTTAACTATTTTATTTCATGTTGTTCATCTTATTTTACAAAAAGGAGTGAGTCCAATGAGTATAGTTTTTGTAACACACTAACAAAAATGGAAGATATTTCCATTTTCTAAAAAATGGAAATCAGGAAAGTTATACATGTATGACCTCAATCAGGATCACTTGATTATTAAGTCATAAAGGGAAAAAGAATAAAGAATGTGCACAAAATGCTTTAAAACTTCTGAAAATGTAGCACCAAAGTGTATGAAATGTGTGAGACATAGTTGGGGATTTTGCATTTCTTAGATCTCTTAGAATGAAACACTTTGCCCTTTATAATTTAAGTGTTCTCTGACTTCCCTGTTGAATCCCCACAAATACCTGAGGGGTACAGTGCATTCTAGCTGGGGCAAACATGTGAACTAAGTGGGTCTAGATGGGAATAGGGAGAAAGCCCTAGGGGCTCTGTCACTAGGACTGAGGACCTGGGCCTGGGCTAAATCTTGAAGAATGAAATAGATGTTAAATACACAAAGACAAGGAGAAAGACGAGTTGTGTCTAAGAACAATTGCCTATAAAGTATGTGGAGGTAGAATCCACTTAGTGTGTGAGCATAGGTTAGGGAGAAGACTTGTTAACTGAATTTGTGTGAGCAGTGACATATCATGATATTGGGCAGATATAACATAGTTAGGCTCAGCTCAGATTTTATTCTAAGAGTAATGAAGTGTAAACTTGAACCATGTTCCTACATCATGACTCCAGAGCATTCAGGAGTTTTCTGTGCTCACCAGGCAAAGGTAGCCCTCAACCAAATAACACTATCCTGCCCTGGCCTGCTATGTCTACATTTCAGTGTCTGTACTTTAGCAGATCAGAAATCAAATGTTGGCCCTCCACCTCCTGTCTAACCTTCCAAACTGGTGGGAGATACTAACAAATGCTCTACACAGCTTGTGTCCAAGTAAAGGTACTAGACACTGTCAGTCCAACAGATGGACTGGGGAATTGCAGTTCTACAGAAATGCTTCCAGAGTGTTTCAGAGTTGGAGGTGGATTCCCTGAAGCTGCCATAATAATCTTACCAACAATAGCAATTTTAGGAGAAATAAGATGGGTGTGGGAGGCAGTGAACAGTTGATGATGGTGTGTTTGTCCCATGTATATGTGCATGTACTGAACTAACAGACTTCACATGAAGACCAAGGTAGATTAAGGTCCCACATGGGATAAGACCAATGTCAGAATAGGAACCTGAAAGAATGTGAAATACTTGGGCAGAAGTAGAAAAACATTGCTACTGAGACAAATAAAATCTGCTCAGGGAAAGTGGAACTTCACATAGAAAACTCCAGGTAATCTATGTCAAGTCCTCTTTATCACCCCTGTGTTAGATTCTGACTTCCCCACAGGACAGGGTCGTAAAAACTAATTGTGTCATGAGTTGCTGGCACCATCTAAACACTTACTATGGTTAGTTGCAGGCAATCATTGCTCAAACGGCTTATGAGCTTTTTTTTTTTACTGGTATTTATTTTCATCCCCTCTCATTCTAAATTTCCTTTCCCCAAAGTATCTGCATTTTAAATTAAGGTTGCAAAAGAGGGCAAAGTTTAAAGCAAGGAATGGGGCCCACTTTGGTGGCATAGTGGTTAAGCACTGCACTGTGAAGCAAACTGTAACCACCAGGGAAGCATGGGTTCGATCCCTGCGGTGTTGGATCCCTGCTGCCCACCAGGGAGGTGACCCACATGGCGTGGCAGACCTCTCCTGCCTCACCTGCAGCTCCCCTCAGCCAATCTGTCTATTTTGCTCCCCGCTCTGTCTCTGGTGAATGCTCTCACCTCCTATGACTCTGGCCTGTACTCCAGCTCTTGTATGAATAAAAAAAATAATTCTTTTAAAAATAAATAAATAAAGCAAGGAATGAAGTACATGGTAAAAGCATTGGGAGAAATTTGGGGACATTAAATCCTACAGGTAAAATGTTGCCATTTTGAAGAGGCTTTGTTCTCTTGATATATATTCTGTCTATTGCCAGACTTCCCCTGACACCTTTCATGAAGCTATTGGAGAACTGCATGTTCAGCATTACCTAATTTTCTCATAAATCTCTTGCCTTTTAATCAGCTAAGTGGCTATCTGCTGATTTTCCCTGATTTATTGATATATTTTGAGAGTGGAGGATGTCTAGATAGTAATTAAATGTGGTTGAAAATGGCACATCACCATAATAATGATAGAGAAGAGAATTGTGTCAGGTATACATAAAAGATAAATGTAGACAGGCCAGGTGCCAGAGGTACAGAGAAACTGACCCAGCAAAAATCACTTCACACAAAAATCTCCCCAATTCCTCTCAGTAGAGAAGCATTCACATTCCCTGGCCCAGCAGTTCCACTGGAACCATAGCCCCTCGGGATTCACTGTTTCTAAAAGTGAGGACTTTAGGCTGCTGGTTAACCTGAGAGGAACTATAGATTCCATTTTCACTTTAACACAACAAACACTGTGCGACCTGCATCGATTTTTCAGATTTTCCTGAGACCTTGATTATTCCACTGTTAATAAAAGGCAAACGCTGCTGTAGAGTCTTCATGATAACCTTTAAAAAAAATACTTCGACTAACAGGACATTATGGAGGTCCATAAAATGAGAGTGTTTATGTCACAGGTCTTTAGGTTGGTCTACTTATTAAAGTGCCACCTACTGGGAAAGCCATTAATAATTAGTGTTTCTCTGGTGGGAACTGGCAACCTTCTGTCTACAAAACAGCCAATTTCCAAATGCAAATAGTGAAAATGGCAGCAACAGTACCATTTAAAAGGTTACCATAGTCCAGTTGCACAATTTACTACAACCCAGCAACTCTATTATACTATTCTGTGGGAATTTTTTAAGACATGAATAGCTACCAAAAAACATTTAATAATCTATATTGTTGTGATAAACTGAAAAAGGATTTACAGGAAGTTTTCAACTTAAGAAATGTTGTGTTTCGAAATCTTGTGTGAAAATCAGATGTTTGAAGACACTTATTCCACATCAAGGGTATTTATCCAGGCTGGTTAAAATCCCAGAGTCCACACACCTATTAAAACCAGGATGTACAGCCTTGAAGTACTATTATTGAATCACTGCATGGCTTCTTTGGAACGGAAGATTCTGAGTCTTTAACTTGGGATTCTCTGATTGGAGGCCCTTTGCTCTTCTCCAGAAGAAAGCCCACAGGAGAACACTCAGATAAGGGAGCTGGGCAGAAAAACAGAGCAGGCAGGGTGGCTTACCACCCACATGAATCTACAAAAAAGGTCTTACTTTAGGTCAGTCTCTCCAAAACAAATTTTATTGAATAAACACCCAAGTAAGAGGAGGAAAGAGATAGAAACAGGCTGCTGTTGACCTGGAAAAAGCTAAGTATTGTAAAGTACCGAGTTTCCATGGGCACCCCAAAAGAACAAAGAGCGGACACAGGGCTGCAATGGTCATGTAGAGCTTTAGTTACGCCAGCATGCTGGGGCCGACCGTTCAACCGTGACACGCAGGTCTGGCTGAGACAATCGACCCTGAGAGGAAGTAGAGGTGAGCTTTTATAGCCAATTTAGCCAATAGGCTGAGAGATCAAAGCTCGCGCAAAGAGCACAGCAAATAGCTTTAAAGAGAGACATGTTTCAAAAATTTAAACTTACAGGAGATCCATTTTGGGCAGGCTCAGGCTTCTGCCCCATACCTGGGTGCACATTCTAAGATAACATTGTTTCATCTGCCTGCCCTTAACTGCCCAGGAGAGCCTAAGGTATGGGATCAGCTGACCTAGTAGCTACTAAGGTAACATTCTTGATTCATCTGCCCTGCCCTTAACTGCCCAAGAGAGCCTAAGGTATGGGACCAGCTGACCTACTAGATAAGGCCTGTAGGTCATTTTTCAAGTTTCAGTCAGCTAAGTTTAGACATAAACTCTGACTCTAACAGTATATCATGAGAAAGGGCAATAAACAGCAAGCTCTTGAGTGAGTGCTCTAGGCAGTACATGAACAAGGGCCCTGAGGGCCCCTGAGGAGTGAAAACCCCTCTGGATGGCCTGAAAAAGGCTCCACAAAAGAGGTGATATTTGACCTCAGCCTTGCCAGACACGTGGGATGTTGTCACTCCAGAGTCTCTTCTTCACTATCTCCTGATGGGGGCCACCTAACTATGCCGTGAGGCAAAAGCCTGTCATAGGGGAACTGCCCTGAAAAATCAGAGGTTCCACAGCTGGCTCTCTTTGGACTCCCTTTTGTTTTGGCCGATTTAATAATTAAAGTTTAAAAGTTACAAAAAACGTGCTTGCTGGAGTATCATCCATGGGGGTGGTTGTATGATTGGCTCTTTTATTAAACAAAGTAATTAGCTGCCACGCATTTTGATGAGTACTGCCAATTGGCTGGTATTATAATACAAATTCTAAAATTAGAGTATTAGGAAAATTTTTTAAACTTAAACATTTTACAATGGGCTACAAGCCTCAGGGAACTAAGTGAGACCATCGAGATGGCCATATCTTGTTCCTGCATCACTCTTTGTTAATTAAATTTATGGCTTTGCATTTTCTAAAGGTGGGCTCTGCATTTCCTCAGGTGACAATAAGTTGCAGAACCCCTTCTCCCTTCCCCTTTTTATTTTTTTGATCTACCTTCCCCTTTTTGTTTTTTTAATCTAGTACAAGAGATAACTCAGCATACATTATCAACTGAAAGACAAGGAAACCAGTGATACCTAGTGAGAGCCAGATGAAAGGGTGCAGATACTATTCAGATATTTATTTGGGTACCTCCTTCTTCCTGCAGGCCTGTAGTAGAATGCTGACACCAATTTAACCTTAAACTAAGAATTCATTTTATGCTCAGGGTGAAAATATAATAGTTATGATTTCATAAAACTAGTATACCTGCCATAATATAAACTAACCAATCATAATAACTAACACTAGTAGAACGATGCTGTCTTGATTTTATAATCACCTATGCTATTTAGCCTGGCTGAAGGTCACATGACCCCAAGCTGCTCTTGAGAAAAAAAATGTAGTCATTCATGATCAATGCACATGTTGATGTAATCCCGCCCCTTTCTCCTTAATGTATAAAATAAAGACCTGCTGAGACTTTTCAGCAAGGACTCATAGCATATCCCGACTCGAGTTTTGTAACCCTGAACCCCCCTCATTCGCCGACTTCCGTTCCATCCTTTGGGGACCTGGCCTTCTGTCGTAGCTGGTCTTCGGCAATCTCTCTGAATATACAGGCTTGTCCTTAAGCAAGATATTTTAAGAAATAA
This sequence comes from Galemys pyrenaicus, assembly GCA_019455555.1. Lineage (NCBI taxonomy): Eukaryota > Metazoa > Chordata > Mammalia > Eulipotyphla > Talpidae > Galemys > Galemys pyrenaicus. The sequence continues at coordinate 940,267 of JAGFMF010011410.1, forward strand.
TCAATGTGCTAATCAAACTCAATCTTTCCCCAAAGGCCAAGCATTTGAATCTTTTTTTCACTCACTGGCTGTCCTTAATAATGGTACTGAGTGAAAACCAAGCATCCTTTTAACGGATAGCAGAGAATAAAAGGTTGTATCACTCCAAAAAGATTTTTTTAAAAAAACCTTCTGGTATTTCAGAATTTAAAATGTTTACTTCTGCAAATGATCTGTGCGATTCCTCTGAATTCCCCTCCACCCAGGCATAATCCCAAGTAAATAGGTTTGCTCATCTGAAAGAAGACACAATTCTGAAAAGTTGGATATGAAGAAATCTTGAATATATTAAGTAAATATAAAATCTACTAGGGAAACTGGTTAAAAAAACCCCACAATGAATATATTTCCATGAAATCAACATCTTTTACTAATATGAACACTTACTGTTTCTTTTTACAAAAAAAAAAAAGGCTTACATACAGAGTTTTTGTGAAGTGGCATGTTGGTCACTGAAAGAACGATGCTACATATTAACACAATGCAATGAAGAAGCATTTTAAAAATCTCATGGCACATTGCAAATATTTAGTAAGAAGTAGTGTCTCTTCTTTTAACCATTGGGAAAGGGTTCCATTTACTGCACTCAAGTTTCATATCTCTATGGCAGCTCAGGATTTCTCAAGTGCAGCCCAAAGGCCCTGAGGACAATGACCATCTCAGCAAGACAAAACCCAGAAGCCTCCAACTGAGGAAACCTGCCCCCAAACCACCCTGAACTGCCCCTCCTCAGGGCCACCTTACCAGTCTAGATGGCCTGTCTCAGGCCTTGCTTTCCCACACAGTCCTGGGACCCTTAGTGATGCCCACACCTGGTCTTCCTAACACTGACAGCTATTGCTCTCATACCTAGAAACACAGTGCTGGCCTCGGCTTCTATTCCATTTGGTATTTCTACTTTGATATGTTAATTTGTGTTTCTTTGTAAGATCTAATCATTGGATCCAGTCCAAGAGCTATTGAACCTTCCCTCCAAGTCTGATCATTTCTAAGAGCCCCCTTCCCGAAGTCAGCAGGCTCTGCTTCATCCTGATGGTGGTGCCCAGGGGGCCTCAGCACATATGCATGCACCTTCTTCTCCAGCTACAAAACAGCAGAGTGGGGATCCTGGAGGTTCTCCTCCAATTTTAGTCCCAGGTTGTCGATCCCAATGCTGGTGATGGGTGGTACGTTGCTCTCAGCCGGCTCTGCAGTACGCGTGGGGGTGGAGCAGTACAGAACAAACCCCAGCATGATGATCGTGAAGGACAGGATATAGAGCCCTGAAAACTGGAGAGAAAAGAACAGTTATGGATTATCAGCCCTCACATAAGCATCTGCTCTGTGGTCATGCACCTACGGTACTTAGAGGGTTACCTTCTCACAGTCTTTTTTTTTTCTTTTTTTGAAAATTGCCTAAGGGGATATATCAACACCCAAAACCCTCTACCCCAAACTCTCCCATATACTGGCACATGTGTGGGTTCTGGCACATCAACCAACTGGGTCATTGGCTCCTCAGGAAATGGAAACTTTTCCTTTCTTTGTGATAACCAGCTTACCCTCCTTTGTACCTAGTCCCACTTAGTAGAGAGGACAAAAACCAGCAAGGTGCCCTTGAGCAAGCCCACCTAAGACCAGAGTGGTACAGGTTATTGCATGGATGTCAAGCAGAGGGACATGCATGGGATCTAAGAAGAAAGGGAAGGCACAAGTTCCCAAGCCCTCATCCCCTTCTATGGCAGCCAAACTCATTTTGCTAAAATGTAATAGATAATTTTATCTCTAGGCAAGTGTTTCTTGATAAAATTTATGGTAGATTGAGAAGATTCTGATTTTGAGAGCCAAAGAGTAAGATTTTTCAGAAGATATGAAGCCCAAAGAAGACACTGATTTTGTTACCGGGTTACAGCAGGCAGGAGCAGATTTGTGTGCTGCTCCACTGTAAATTAGTTGTGGCAGTTGCTCCTCAGAGACCTTTTATATAGCAATGTGCTGCCTGGATTGTGGAATGGACCAATCGGATGTGACCTGTGGGTTAACTGATGTTTTGTTGCCAGGACTCTGCCTTTCACCACAAGTCAGAAGTCCCAGAGTGCTTTTGTAAATTACACTTCCTGAATTATGGAACAGACCAATCAGGTGCAGGATTGAAAAATGGACCAATAAGACTGGGGTGGGTGGGTGGGTGGGTGGGTGGGGGCCCTGAAAGTGAATATAAGCCAGGGTTGGAGGGAGCCTGAGGACTCATTCAGTATACATTGATTCATTGGGATTCATCAGACACCAGAGGAGCCAAAGGAGAAGAGCACAGCGAAGCAGCAGCCCTGAGGAAGAGCCCCTGCAGAGGAAGAGGAGAGCCCTGAAGAGGGGAAGATGGTCCCAGCTGCCGAAGAAAGGAAGGAAACCTCCAGCAGATGCCTCCTGAGAAGGGGAGAGAGGCTGAAGGACTCTGCAGAGACTGAGCCTCGGTCCTGTCTCTGACACTGACTGGAAGGAGCACCAAAGGCCCTGGGCCTGGCGTCTCAGAGCTGTTCATTGTTGGTGTAAACCAACAACTCACAAGAGCTGCAACAATGGGTATCCTTGACACCGCCTCTGCAGGCCACATACTGGTCATCGCTACTGGCCAGTGCTGCCCAGCACTCCTGGTGGCTGGTGACTGCCAACACTGATGCTATCCAGATGAAGCAGCCAGCCTCTGGGGGATACATAAGCATTTTTGTTTCCCCTTGTTTGTAAATAAACCCCATGGTTATTGTTCCTGTAGCCTGAGGTCTCTTGCAATTGTAAGCGCAAGTGAGAACCCATAAACAGTGACCTGTATTGGGTACTGTCCTCAGCTAGACTATAGTCCCTGTTGCTATAACCCTTGATTCTGATTTGTGGCTTTTTGGGGCTTTTGGGGGGCTTCTGGCCTCAGAATCTTCTCCACCCCCATTTCAGTTTCAGTATTCAGTAGGACAAGCAAGGGTTAAGGAGCCCTCCAGAGGAATCTCTCCTCCCACATCAGCAACTGAGTACAAAACCTCTCCTGACAAGCATGCCACAAGGGTGGATGGAGTCCCTGGTCACCTTCCCCCAACCCGCCCTTTTTTAGGACTGAAAACAACCATCCAGGGCAAAGAACAATGAGGACATAACACTAATTCACTGTGTATTTTTACTGAAAATATATTCCATGTACCCCTAGGTTTAAATCAGGAACATTAAGCAATCTGAATGCTTGCTTATTTGAATTGAGGAGCCATGCAAATTTCAAGTAAAAGGGAACTTGAACTTTTTTTAACAGAAGAAAAAAAAAAAAAAAACAGGAAGAGAGTAGCTAAACAGTCACCAAGAAGTGTGTAATGAAAAATGTGGCATAATTCATATGTTACTGAATGACCAGGAACTTTTTTTTTCCCTTGGAACAGGCAAACTCATAAATAGTCCTGCTAACCTGATTTTAAACTTAAGAATGGAATATATTCTTTCATTCAAATCAATATACTAGCTTTATTTTTAAAAAAATTATTTATTTATGCATACAAGAACTGGGATACAGGTCAGAGAAGTTGGGGATGAGAGGATCCACCAGAGACAGTGGGGACCAAAACAGATGGACCTACTGAAGCACACTGCTGAGGAGAGCAGTGGGCGAGGCAGGAGAGGTCTGCTACACCACGTGGGCCACCTTCCTGGCTGGTGGCAGGGATTGAACTCATGCTGCAGTGGCTGAAGTTTGCTTCATAGTGCGTTGCTTAACCCACTGCACCACCAGGAAGGCCCCTCAATAAACTAGCTTTAAACTAGCTTAGATATCATATTATACCCAATAAATTGTTCTAATAAGGGAATGAAAGGAAAAACTGTAAGAAAACAGAATGTGTTAGGAAAGAGGGGAGAGAAAGATTAGAAAGAAGATGGTGATACACTCACTCCCAGGGCAGTTTCTGAAATGAGCCTAGGTAGGTTGTGGTCACTGCCAGCTGTGGGTATCTGTGGGCCACCGTTGACTTTGACAGGTTAAGTTTTACAGGTGCTTAGTTCTAAACCTTCTTTACCTTAAACCTTCAGAATGCCGAAATAGATGGATGGAATAGTCACTGCTCTCTCCAAGGCAGGAAAGCCTTCTCTAGATTCTGTGATGATGCCAAATCAGTGATAAATTCAAGCTGAAAAGCAGAACTAATTTTCTAACACTGGTTTTTAATTCTTGGGTTCAGTACTTCTCTTGGTGCCCCATACATACGGGCAATGTTGGAAGGGGAAAATGATTCAGAGGACATCAGGAATGTTATTTAGTAGTGAGTTGTTGGAAATGTCATGACATATTTTTTCTGTTTTCTATGCAAAAATACAGCATGACTTTTCTAACAACCCAATATTATGGAAGTCAGCAAGTGCTCCTATAAAATGTTCATGGCTACCTGTGGGAAAACCTTTATAAGTAGTTCCTAACGTGTCATATATGGTTTGGTGGTTTTAAATATTTAGAAGAAAAGTCATCCTGTGCTGTAAGGAAGCAGGTGATTCAATGCAGAGTCCCGGGGCCTCCCTGGTGGTGCAAGGGCTAGGCACTGCACTATGAAACATCCGCAGCCAACCACAAGTTTGATCCCCAGCCAGGGAGCTGACCCATATGGTTCAGCAGACCTCTCCTGCCTCACCTGCTGCTCCCCTCAGCAATGTACTTCAGTTATCTGCTTGTTAAGTTCCCATTCTGTCTCTTATGAATTCTCTCAGGCCCCATCCCAACCTCCCCACACACACATCTGTGGCCTATATCCCAGTTCTTTGTATGCATAAAATAAAATTAATCTTTTAAAAAAATAAATAAGTGCAGAGTCCTTTACAGAAGGGAGAGATGAGGAGCAAGTGAAGTAAGTTTCCTAAGTTAGAGGAATTCACATTTTTATTTATTTACTTTTTAAAGATTTATTTACTTATGCACACAAGAGCTGGGGCACAGGCCAGAGTCTCAGGAGGTGAGAGGATTCACCCAACAGAGTGGAGAGCAGAACAGGCAGACTGACCGAAACACACTTTCGAGGGGAGCAGCGGGTGAGGCAGGAAAGGTCTGCTGTGCCATGTGGGTCACCTCCCTGGCCGGCAGCAGGGATCGAACTCGTGCTGCAGTGGTTGCGGTTAGCCCCACAGTGCATTGCTCAACCCGCTGCGCCACCAGGGAGGCCCCCACATTTTTTATATTTTAAAACATTCCCTGTTGTATCTGGATCTATACAGGGAATTTCTTGTGGCTCCTCTACTCACTCAAAATCTATTCCAGAGGAGGCAGAGTACAGGAATTTTTAAGCCTCTTTAACTGTTTCCCAAAAACTAGAGCTAAAGTTATTTTAGATACTACAATCAAAAAGTAGGGGTCTAGTGGGCTTATGTTTGTCTAAAATATTTCTAAAATGCCTCAGTATCTTCTGTATGTAAAGATTTTCCACCTCTCTGATGTGCTCAGAAGATCAGAGGATGTGGTCTTTGTGCTTTAAGGCTTGTTGGTCTTTAACCAACAACAGTAAAGTCTGATCTGAATTAAGACTGAACTTCTGGAGCCTCCCTGGTGACGCAGTGGGTTAAGCAACACACTATGAAGCAAACCTCAGCCACTGCAACACAAGTTCGATCCCTGCTGCCAGTCAGGGAGGGGACCCACATGGTGCAACAGACCTCTCCTGCCTTGCCTACTACTCCTTTCAGCAGTGTATTTCAGTAGATCCATCTGTTCTGGTCCCCACTCTGTCTCTGGTGGATCCCCTCTCCCCCCACATCTCTGGCCTGTACTCCAGCTCTTAGTATGCATAAATAAATAAATCTTTAAAAAAAAAAAAAGACTGAGCTTCTGGACATGGACAGAAAGAACTGAGAAGGGATTTATAGTGTACTTGTTCCAGTTTTGAGAATAATAGCATAAAGTTACATGGCAAAAAAAAAATTCTATAAGGAAGTTCTTTCATATTAAAATTAAGAGCAGTTAAGGGGTAAATATTTACATTAAAGGAGTGTAATAGGTAGTGACAAGTGTACTCTCACTTCAAAGTTTTATTTATTTATCCACATTTCCTCCTTGGGCTTTAGTTTATTTATGAGAGAAAAGTAAAAGTTAAACTAGTAATGATAAAGTAATAACTGTGGTTCAAATATAGGTGAATACACCCTAAGTTACACTACTGAGCTCTCAGGCTTTTCATTGGGTCTGGGTAGCTCCTAACTGTTCTTGAACAACAAGACTAAAAACACCATCATCCTTAATGGTGACCATGTGAAATGCGGCCAAGTGCCACTGAACTGACTTTTCAAGGGCCATTGTAGCTCTTGGCAATGGTTCTTAATGGAAAAAAAAAAAAATTAACTAGGCCTGATTCACTTTGATATGTTACTTTTTAATGATGCTACCAAAAAGTTATAAATGCTCCTTCAGTCTTAGCTCAGGAATACCTAACCAGCAAGTCTGCAAAACCAACAGCTTGTTCCTGTCACTTTATAACCTTGCAAGGCAAAAAGGTTTATAGTTCTTAAGCAGAAGTTTCTGAGAACCCACTGAACAAGGTGTTGTGAGTTAGTGGCCAATTCCTGGGAACAGTGTAAATCAGTACCAAAGATTTCTGCCTGAACACAAAATTTTACAAAAACAAAAATATATAATTATTATATCCTACTAAAACTAAAATTACCAAGCAAGTGCCAACATCCTGTTTGTCCAAATGACCACAGAAAAAGATAGCAAGTGGGTTAATAAACATTTGCTGAAGGCACAGTAAGGAAACAATACATAAGGCAACAATATGGTCAGACACCTGAGGGCTTCCAAGGCCCTTTCCTTGGGTCTAAAGGCCAAAATAATACCAATGTAATACTTCTTGCAGCAATACTTCTACTGCATTATCTGCCTTTGTCATGTTCAGTCTCTCACAAATGTAACATTCCAGGAGCTATGTGATACTGTGGTATCACAAAACAAAATGAAGAGCCAAATAAGAGAATCCAACCATTTTCCATTCAGTTGTACATTAGAGATTTTCAAAGATGAAAATGATTATCATCTTCGCACTAAACTTTCTTATTTCAGAAAATGCAGTTTTTTTCATAAAAACACTACTGTTAACACAAGTATTTTCTTTATGAGTTAATATTTTTGAAATTTGTTTTAATTTCTAACACAATAAATAATAAATGACTGGCATTCTCAATTTTTAAGCATTTAAAAGGGTCCTGATATTCCAAAGTATGAGAACTGTTATCATACAAGTTTTCAAATTTCAAATTAGCTGTGAGATACAAAAAAAAAAAATCCACTTGTTTGGTTCTCTGATACATGGGAAAACTTTAACATGATGAATACGTAGCTTAATTATTCACATTAATAATAAAAATAAGGAAACGGGTGCAGTGGAAAGAAGACTGAATTATAAGGCTAAGATTTAGTCTTTATCACCAATTAGCTGCTAAAGACAAGTCACTTAACTAAGTATAACCTCTTTCATTTCCCCATCTCTCAAATGCAATCCTTCAATCAGTAATTCTCAAGGGACGGTATATCATACTCTTTGGAGATGCTTTTTTTTTTTTTTTTTTTTTTTTTTTTTAATTNTTTTGTTTTTTTTTTTTTTTTTTTTTTTTTTTTTTTTTCAAATTATATGTTCGTTCGCTTGTTTTCCCAGTCTCCTGGAGAATTCCTGCATGTAACAAGAGCTGCTACTGATGGAAGTAGGTTATACTTGTGAACGCTGTGATAATACAGAGACAGGATAAATCTGAAAAAACACTACATTGAATTACCTTTACTGTCCCTTCCAGGTATAAAACTGCCATCAGAGGTGGAACTATTCCAATCACAATGGGTATAACACCCATCATCACCTTCCCTTTCATCTGGCACCCCACATTTTCTGTCTGTATACCATGACAAAGAGAGTGGACAGAAAGGCTACCTGCTCCCTCAAGTAGCTCTGGCATCAGTTCTTGAACTCTAGTTCATCACCTGGCAACATACACTAGTATTTCCATACGCTGATGTCCTGGACCATTCCAAAGAAGACACCCACTGCACTTCATCCTTTAGAGAAACCTGAGAACAATTCTTACTTGGACCAGTTTTCTAATTGGAAGAAAGTAATAAAAGTGAGGACCGTCCAATGAGATTACCGCCAAGAGGATGAGAACATTTTATTTTTGAATCTAAAATCTTGAAGAAACCTATTCCTTCTTTTGGACTCTAGGAACATGATCTCACCTTATAGCCAAACAGAAAGAGTCCAAAAAAAAGGCTGTAGAGGTCAGCTGTCAGGATGCCCAGGTTAACAGAAGTGGCACTAGTAACTTGAATCACCAGTGGCATGAAGCTGTACAGGCAAAACATACAGAGGGCAAATGCCACAAACAGCAGGGCTATGGGAAAAAAAAAAGGAATATCTAATATTACAGGAAGATATGAGAAGGCAAAGGTATTTAAGTCTTGGCTGTCACACAAAATTACTTGATCCTTTAACACACTAAACACAAAGCCCTTTGTTAACAGTCAGCAATGCAGAGGAGATATTCAAAATACTTCAGAAATCCAACAGGGTGTTAGATGATCAAGGCCATAAAATGCTGCTCCTGGTGTGACTGAATTAACAGCTCTTGCCACTCCTTATCCACCTGCCCAGGGCAGAGTGATACTTGTGATAAAAGGACAATAAAAGCAAACCACCATTAAGAAAATTCACCGATTATCTTTTGTTTGCTTTCTCTGGTTGAGTAAACAAAATATGTATAATTAGATTCAGAGTGAAGTATTTTTTAGGGCATTCAAGGCAATTGTTAAGTTCATTATCTTTTGTTCAAATCATTCATTCTAGTGCTTTCTATGATCCCAGATAGCACAACAATATAATTATTCTCTTAGAAAAAGCTGGTTTTATGGATGTGAGCTGTAGAGCTGTACCTCTGCTTTGTATGCACTTCTCCAGTCTCACTCCCAGACTCCAACACACATACCTGCTCTCTAGCCATCTAAGTTTTTATTAGATTAAATTATCCAAGCATGGTGGAAGAACTTCATGACATTTTGTGTACTATTAATTTCCTTCAAATCTTTTCTAACTCTCCCACCACTGTTTTCTCCTACTATATTGTTTATTTGTTCAGATGCCTAGGAACCTCAATAAGAATAGCAATGAAAATAAAGCAAACACTGTAAGGAAAACATTAATAAATATAATTATATAAAAAAAAAGAATAGCAATGGAAGGTGACTACATGCCTCAGCATGTTCAAGTTAATGCTTCACAAATTTCATCAAGCAGACAATCTTCACAAGAAGTACAAGGACTTAAAATACACAACTAATTGTATGTTACTGTGACCAAAGGTCAGTCTTATTCAGTATTCCTAGTAAAGAAAGGCTATTTCTGAAGAATGGATTAAGAATTAATCCATAGTTATGGAGATTCACTTATAAGTTCTCAGAAAAAGCTCAATGTAAACCACTGTAGCTCTCTGTATAATTACTTTGTAATTTTATAAAAATACCTACATAATACTAAAAAGAAGTACTTTTTTTTTTACATGTGTGTCAGAAGAAAAGATACTGACTGAAAAGACTCATCATTTACATACTTACCAATTTTCCAGTCCCACTGAATGCTGGCAATATCCTTATATTCCACAATCAGTCTAAGATAAGAACATGAAGTCATAGAGAGATTCACAGACTAATTTTCATTATAAGCATTTTAGTTACTACACTTGAGCTAAGGTGAAAAATTGAATATAAATATATATTTATATATAAATATAAATATATTTGAATACAAAAATAAATATATTTGAATACAAAATTATATATCTTTATTAAATATAATAAATATTTATTATAAATAAATAAATTTATTGAATATAAAAATATATATCTTTATTAAAAATGGCCAAGAATTAAACCGAAAGATTCTATAAACATATGTTTGACTCCCTTAGAAGTACCATTCAATAGCAGTCAGTGACAGGAGGGAAGCATGATATTATTTTTCCCTCTGATTTGGAAGTTAATATTTTCTGGAAATAATTGAAAAATAAAATTCTTACTAGTTATGCCTCTACTACCACATCATTAGCAGGAATTCTCGTGTAAGATGCTAAGGCATCATTCTTGATGTTGTAACAATCCTCTAATAGATATCTAGAAAGATCGCTGATTCAAAATGTGAATTTGGCCAAGTAAGTCATGAATATTAGTAGTTGGAAATTAGTCACCTAGTGCTTCCTTGACTTTTAAGAAAAATTTTAGAATCTTACAACTGTATGCCGCTGATAATTGTTCCAAACAAGCCCACCATTCCTAAAAACTCTTGTCTGCTCAGCTTCTTCACAATATATTCTTCGCACACATTAGAAACAGCATAGAGAGAAGCCCCAAGAAGGACCAGGACGTCCCCAATCAGTACATCACTCCCTGCAAAAAGACAGGTGGGAAGATGAACACATTTGTCAATAGGGGATTTCCCTAGCTTGCTCCCAAAAGCTTATCTGGCCCATGGTCATTGAAATAAGATTTCACAGAAGTTAAAGTCCTGGTTTCTGGAAGTTTAAAACTCTTTCTCTCTGGCTGTGATTCCTCATATTTTGAGGCCTCAGAAGACTAACAGTGGAAGATGGTGGTATAGCCTATAACATAAAGCCTACGAAAACAACTCTGTGCAATGAGAAATGAATGGGATTTATCGAAGGCAATTAATGGAAATTTACAGAGAAGGAAACTAGACAGGTGATTTCTTCTCTTAAAGGAGACTTTGAACTCACTTGTAGATTGGGTGAATTCATCCACCGTCTTTAGATTTGTACTCTCAATTTGATTTTTATATTTGTACTCTGAACTTTAACACATCAGAGTGTTTTCATCTGGTATCCAGAAAACACAGTCTTCTTTTTTGATAAAAACAAAAAACTAAGAATCTATGGTAGCTTTTCCTGTAACTAATCTAAATGGTCCAAAAGAAAATAAATACAAATACATAAAGAAACTTCTCTCTCATGAGACAATAAAACCAGTGTCACACAAAAAGGCAAGAACTGTATGGTTAGATGGGACCATAAAGACAGCATTGTGGAAATGGTTACAATATATCAGAAGCAAGAAAATCTAGAAATAAAATGTAAAAGATGACTAACCAGGACATGGTTTCTTTTTCTTTAACTGAGTTAGGTACAAGTAACACAGTCTTACCTGAATTGTCTTCCCTCCCTGCTAATATATCTGCACCAACCATTGTCCCTACACCCAGCAGACAGACGGCCACAGCGATGAAGTGGATTACTCTGTATCTTGCATAAAGAATAAACCACGAGAGAGCCATCAGCACAGGAATCCCAAAGCAGTCCAGAAGCTGCATGGAAGGAGAAATAAACACCTGAACACATTTTTTATGGCTAAAATAATGGGGTAGCTGAGCAATAATGGGTGTTGGCATTTATTGAGCATTTACTATTGTCAGCCCTATACTACATACTTTGTGTAGATTAATTCATTTAATCCTAAACACCAACTCCTTGAGATTGGAACTGCAACCCTGATTTTACACATGAGGAAAACAAAGGCACTAATAGGTGAAATGAGTTGCCCAAAATCACAGATACAGTCGTTGAAGTCAGGGAGTCTGCCTCTAGAATCTGTGCAATTTACCTCTTTACTCCCATCTGTGTTTATCTGTAAGTCCAGTACAAACCTTCCTTCCTGCATGCATCCATTCTCAGTAAATCAGTATTTATTAAACATCTCATATGTGGGAGACATACAATAAGTTAGGAATAGAGAGAATGAGACAGATTCAAACTGACTTTCAGGAGCAAACAGAAAGCTACAAAAACATCATATAATCACACAACCAGAAAACTTGGTACAACAGAGTACAGAGCAAGAAAACAGACAGCACTCCCTGACAAAGCATCCAGCCCCACCTAGGAGACAGACAATACTCTTGCTCACCGTCATATGCTCCTCTACCCTGTTACCTGTTGGATACAAAAATACACCCCTGTATTTTCTGATCCTGCTACATCCCTGATCAGTGTGAAAGGTGAGGGAATTCAGAATGCCAAAATTATAGCAAAATCCTTTGACTGATATGGGAAAGTAAAGATTTTACACATTCAATTCATATATGCACAAATTTTGTAAATTGCATCTCAGGATAAAATAAATTCCTTATGCAAGTAAGATCCATGAAACCACTGTTTTATTGCTTAGCCTGATTTTCAACTTTGTCTCTGATGTTCTCTATACCTGTTTAGTCTTGGATAAGGCCCCTAAATCTCCAGCAGCCTGCTTGATCCTGTGCACACTTGTTTACTGACTGTCTTTCTCTGCAATGTCATCACTTGGGCCTGGACTGGGCCATGTTCAGGATGGGCACCTTGCCTTGATATTTATTCCAGTGGCAGAACTCTAATCTCCTAAGTGCTTTATCGAGCCTGCCTAAACAACCATAAAACGATGCAAATGATAATAGCCTGTCCCGGAAGACACCAGCAGAATCCAACCATAATGACTTAACAAAGTCTAAACTACATTCTTTAATTTGAAAAGTAAAAACAAAGGCGGGGAAGCACTCTAAAAATTATTACGGAACAACACCTGAAGGGGATGACCTCATACTCTAAATCATACACAGTGTTGTAAACCAATGTTATCCCAATAAAAAAAAAAAAGTTTAAAAGTTTAAAATTATCATAGGGTCTCCCTGGTGGCGCAGTGGGTTAAGCAATGCACTATGAAGCAAACGGCAGCCGCTGCAGCACGAGTTCGATCCCTGCTGCCAGCCAGGGGTGGGGACCCACATGGTACAGCAGACCTCTCCTGCTGTGCCCGCTGCTCCCCTCAGCAGTGTACTTCTGTTGATCTGCCTGTTCTGATCCCTGCGCTGTCTGTGGTGAATCCTCTCACCCCCCAAAACTCTGGCCTGTACCCCAGTACTTATATGCATAAATAAATAAATAAATCTTTAAAAAAAATAAATAAAATAAAATTATCATAAATGACTCCCTACCTTATTGAAATGTGTCTTAAAAATCAAACTTTAATTTGTCATATTTTCAACAATTTTTGTGGGGTAATGAGTGGTCCTATAAGGAGAGATGCCTGCATCAAGGTAAAAACTACTGAGCCCTCAGTCCCAGCCTTGTCACTTGCCAGGTGTGTCATCTCCAGCCAGGTACCCTCTGGGTCAAAATATGAAATGAAGCAATCAGACTAAATGATCTCAGAGGTCCCTTCCTATTTTAATATTCCACAATTTCTCAGCTGATAACTATTACATTTAATCACCTATGTACATCAGAGCTTCCATTTAAAATGTATTCTTGGTGACAGATGTCTTCTGTTTGATGCTTTCAGTTCCAAGACTCTTCTCTTTAGTCTTTCAAATTATTGTATAGTCACAGTAAGCTCAGGCACAAAATAAGACTGTGGGCTAAAACAACTTTATGGAGATACAAAAGAGTACAGAGGAGAGAGTAAAACTGAACAAGGTCTTAGAAAAAGACAAGGCTTCAAAAAGAATTGCATTCTGGAAAGAACCAGACAAGAAGCCACTGAGGCAGGGAATAGGAAAACATGGCACTAAAGTTAGGCGACATGCAGACACCTAGGCCTTGGGGTGTCAGAGGCCCCATCATGAGCTTCCTGTGAACTACTACTCTATAATTTGCAATTACAGAACCATTGAAGTAAACTTTAAGAAGCTTTAAAGACCATTTAATCCAAGCATCTACTTTTTCAGATTATCCAAGACAGAAATTTACTCAAGTAGAGAATCATTTTGAAGACTTCCCTTGACAGGCACCTACCACTGCTGAAGGGAGCACTCATTGCTGTGTGCCCTTCTTCCTTGACATACATGCCTGTAAAGTCATTGTAAGTCGAAAATATCCTGTCAGAAATAAATTTAATTCACCCAAACTACCAAACATCATAGCTGAGCCTAACCTAGATTAAATGGGCTCAGAAAACTTCCGTCAGCCTACAGTTGGATGAAATCACCTAACTGCAAGCCTATTTTCTAATGAAGTAGTGGACAACTCATGTAATTTTTTGACTATGTACTGAAAGTGAAACACAGAATGCCCTAATTCAAACTTCAAAGTGCAATTTTGATTTCATGTTTATTTCTTTCACAACATCATGAGGTAAAAAAAGCTAAAGTTGAAGCATTGTAAGTCAGGGACTGTCTGCATACTCCACACTAAGACCTTAATTACCTTAACTTTTTTTAAAAAAATATTTATATATGCACACAAGAATTGGGGTACAGGCCAGAGGTGTGGGGAGTGAGAGGAGTTACCAAAGACACAGCGGGGAGCAGAACAGGCAGATGGACTGAAACACACTGCTGAGGGGAGCAGCTGCCGAGGCAAGAGAGTCTGCTGTGCCATGTGGGTCCCCTCCCTGGCTGAGGACTGAACTTGCGCAGCTGTGCCGTGAATGCCACAGTGCAACCCGCCGCACTACTAGGGAGGCCCCCAATTACCTTAACTTTTGACAAATTAATTGCTTAGGTTTTTCTGAGAGGCCAGGATTAAAAAAAAAAAAAGTTACTTTCAATATAAGTTCAGTATAAGATATGAACTTCAGTCACTAAAACCCAACTATAAGCAATGGGTCTGTGACAGACCTTGCACCAATTCAAAACTTCTGATGATCATTAGAGACCAAAGTTTCTGGAAATTATAATCTAGTTAAATTGTGTATAAGATTGTAGGGGTAAATGTGACTACAGAAATGGGATTTTATACATACTTATACCCTTATTACCCATTGCTAAATGTGCATTCAATTTGTAATGAACTTCATCCACTAGGTTAAGCCTAGCATTAACGTGCATGAAATTCTGAGGGTTTTGTGCACCTCCTATAATGTCAGTCTTAACAAATATTTCATACTGTAACATTTTAACCCATGCCAGTCAAAATCCAAGAGACTTGCTGAGAATAATGCTTACCACAATGTTACAGAATGGAAGGAATTTAATAAAATCCATTCTGCTTATAATAACAGTTAATATATAGTCATACTGGAAAAATGTTAAGTTTTCATCAATCTTTAGGTTTTCCATGTGAAATAAGTCATTATAATTTTTCCATTATCCCAAATTCTAGAGATCAAATAAAACATCGCTATCTTATATAGTGAGAAAAGTGATGCATCAAAAGTTATAAAATCCTTAAACTGTGAAATCTAAACCTGGCCTTGGTATCTATCTCATTTTCACCCCCATTTTGCTGTTAGGGCAGATTCATCAGTGTTAAGATGCAGCCCACAGCTTGCTAACAGTAAAACAACTGATTCAATCTTACTCTGTGGAAGAAATGTTGATAGACAAAGGGATGTGAAGCACACCTCCCCAGTCAAAGAGTTTACTCTAAGAGCAATTGACATACCAAAGCAGGCCCAGTTAACAAGTTAGATTCAAGGCCTGGTCCAAGCACTCCTAAACAGAGATATTTCAAAGGGTCAAGATAACAGGTCAGGCTGGTCTGTGTCCTCTGCAAATTATTTCCCTGAGCCCCCACCCCCCTTTCCCTTGGAATTAGTCGTAAAACATGTAATTCTGTAGTGGATGTGGAGATAGCAGAAGTATAAAAGGAAATCCTAGCCTTTGTTCAAGGCCCAGATTTTCGGAGAAAGGTCTCTGTCTGGGTCCATACACATATGAATTGGGAATAAAGTGCCTGGTCTCCAGAAATCCTTGAGTACCACCTGGTTCCTCCTTCCATAACCTGGGTAAAGAACAGGTTTTCTGTAACAAATCTATTCCAACAAGTGAAAAGTACAGATACTCAGGAACATTTTTCTCTTAGTCCAGTGAGGATAAACTTCATAAAGGAATAGAGATGTAAGTTTTACCTTTAGCTACCATCTCTACCCAAGATTTCTAATAGCCTCCTTCCATTTGCTCCTTGATCTTGACAGTCTACATATAAAACCTCCAACTTTTCTGTAGCTCAAAGGTACATCCATTCTATATATGCCATGCTTTGAGCAACACATAAATCAGAACTCTTGCCAACATCACTGCATCAGTTGCCAACTAAATATTTATGCTTATTTTGGTAGAAACTACTCTAATCTGCAATAGCATTAGCAGTTTGAAAACTGATTAACTTGTATATATTTTCACTAATTGCAGGAAACCTTATTCATTAGCACATTATGTTACACTGGAAAACAGCATCCACCTGTGTTTAGGTTTTCATCAAGTGAACAGGGTCTCAATAAAGTAAGGTTAGCACATGGGAGTTCAGATTCTGCTCTTGAAGCTATAAACTCCGAAGTGGTCAAAGGATTCCCTCCTACCTGGACACTGGTTAGAGTCGTGTACTGGTATGCTCTGACTATCAGGTAATTAGCTTCCACGTCTGCTACTCCCAGCAGGATGTACTTCCACCATTTTCTTTTCAAGATGTATAAAAGGTTATCACTGCCTGGTTGAAAGAAACCTGGGTTAGTACAGGTTATTTGATGATACCAGGCATGTTAGTTGAAAGATTAACACACTATGGCTTTTCCATGTATTTTAGATGTGATCCCTTCTGATTTCTGTTTCTTAAATCCCAAATTCCTGCAATAGCTCAGCAGAGTCCGACTTTTTCCTAATAATGAGCCCAAGCTAAGGTGTCATCACAGACCAAGAGTTCAATGAAAATCACCAGAGAGAAAGTAGGTGAAAAGGGGTTCAATTCTCTTTCCCATTATAATAGAAGTATAATATCCAGATAAAGGCTTAGATGTTGTCAGTCCTGACAAGCTACAGATTATCCTAGAAAATGTAGTGTTTTCTTATTAATTCACTGTAATTTAACCTGTTAGTGGGCATCTTTATTTTCTTATAAATTATATTTTTTTAATTGAGGTAACATTGATTTACAATACTGCATATGTTGGATATTGGTTCACACATCCACAAATGTATGCTATCATACCACACCTACCACCAAGACACCCACAATCTTCTCCCACAGTCCACCGGGTCCCTTCCCTGCTTCTGCTCCTCTCCCCCAATCTTCTCCTGGTAGTCTCAACTCTGTAGTCACACTTCTAGGGTTAGTTTTATTTGTTTTGTTCCTTTATATTCCACATATAAGTGAAATCATCTGGTATTTATCTTTCTCTTTCTTACTTAGTGTAATTCCTTTCAATTCCACCCATGTTGTCACAAATTGCAAGTTTTCATCTTTTTATAACTTTTCATTGTGTATATACATTAAATCTTCTATAGCTACTCATCTGTCATGGCATTTAGGTTGTTTCCACAACTTGTTTACTGTAAATAATGCTGTACAGAGATTCACAGATGTACAGATGTACAGAGATTCCTCTGAATTAACAGTTTTTGTGTTCTTTGGATCGATATGTAATCTAGACTCAAAAATATTCCATGCACACATGACACAAATATGAACTCAGCTTTTTTTGAGATGTGGTGCTCTGTTAATGTCTGTTTTATCCACCTGGATGTTATTACACCATCATTCAAGGTGGTTGATTCTTCACTGATTTTTTGTGGGCTACTTTAAAGGAAATTCTGCAAGTTGTTAATCTTTTGCAAAAGTTGTGCTTTCAAGTGAAAAACAAGTCACTGATAAGGTTAGGGAAGATATTTTTGGTACCACTGAGAAAACATTTTTATCTCCCAAATTGTATTGCGATAACTGCAATTCAATTCTTCAGAGAACCTAGCACCACAGGAGAACAGAGTTGGTACATATATAAGAATGCTTTATGGTAAGATAACCTACCAGGAAATAAAGATAGTGAGAATCATAACCAAATAACTATCATTAAAACCCAATTAACAGGAACTTCTTGGAAACAGAATAGTCTTCCTCAAAATGAGATGGCGTGAAAAGACTACTAGCAGTCAGCCCATAGGGAACCCACTGATGTATTTAAGTTACACATTTGCTTCCAAAAGGCCAGTGCTTACAGAGAAGATCCAAGTCCAGGTCTATTAGCCATGTAACAGTTCTAGTTCCAAATTCTAAAGCCTTTGCCAAATGTGGTGTTTTCCCCTTCAGATGCTTTTCTCTCTCTCTCTCACAATGGCTTCTGTTTTCTTTCAAAAGTAAGTTATCTATCCTGATAATTATACATTAAGTTGCTATTAAAAGAGGATTAGCAGAGGGGACCTCCCTGGTGGTGTAATGGGTTAAGCAATGCACTATGAAGCAAACCGCAGCCACTGCAGCAAGAGTTCGATCCCTGCCGCTGGCCAGGGAGGCGAACCACATGGTGCGGCAGACCTCTCCTGCCTTGTCTGCTGGCTCCCCTCAGCAGTGTGTTTCAGTTGACCTGCCTGTTCTGTGCCGCACTCTGTCTCTGGTGAATTCTCTCACCCCCTGACCTCTGGCCTATACCCCAGTTCTTGTATGCATAAATAAATAAATCTTTAAAAAAAAATTAAAAAGAGGATTAGCAGAGACCACACCAGTAACATTATTATATAGCTTAAATATGAATAAATGAAAGTACTGTATGCTCCTAATCAGCTCTGATAGCCCGTTGTGAGAGCATGGGCTCTGTGGCAGCTGCCTGGGCTGAATCTGGCTCCCCAGTTACTACCTCTATGACTTAGAGCAAGTTAGCTAAGTACTTATGCCTCAGTTTTCTCATCTATAAAGCAGGGAACTTGAGCTTTTGGAATGCTTCAGTGAGTTAATACATAACCTAATGAGTTATACCACTAAAATAATGCCTGTTTGTCAGGACCTACTTTTTCACAATTTTGTGTAGCTAACTAGAAGCAATACTAACACAACTTAATCAAGCAGTGATCAAGGTATTAATTTCTGGCCAATTCCTTGTCTTTGTTTCTCTCACAACATTGACTTTACTTACATGCAATCAATGCTCCACTTAGCATCCTCCACTTAGCTGAAAAGCTACATCTTGCACAATGATGGTCCTGATTTTTAATATTGTCTCTTAATTTTATTAACCACAAAGAAAAAGAATAAAACCCAATTTGTAATGGCATTTACACTTCTTTGGATAACTTCTCTGACTGCGTTTTGGCACTTCTTAATTTAATCAAGAATTTCAGAGAATTGGACATAAATATATAGTCCTAGTTTTATAGAATTCAAGGGTATCTAATAACTTTTATAAAAGCAGCAATAGTTTCCTGCTCTGGGTTTTGCCCTATGATTTATTTTTTAATGACTAGAAGCTAAACATTTTTGTGATTTTATGAAAAGCAATTTTTACATTAGACATACCTGATTGAAATGCCAGCATCATTGTATAAACTAGAAACAGCAAACAATAGCTGATGAAACTCTGAAGCATGGGTGTGTTCACTTTGTATCTTTCTGCCAAATATTGGCTGGTGATGGCTGTCCCACAAATACACAAGGACAGCATCTGACCCAAGGCAATTGTTTTCAAAATGTTCCTGAAAAATAAAAGAGGAAATCATAATAACATCCAAGTAAGTTACACCACACACATGCACATTCTCTCACACACACACACACCTACACATATTCTTTGAATTTTGTGCTACACACAAAAAAAGTGCTAACTGTTCTAGATAGTTCTTTATTTCATTTTATGGTTTACTTCACACACACACAAATTAAAGAGTTGAATTTTGAAAGACTACATTTTTATTCTTTTATATTATATATGTCCCCCTCATTCTCATAAAAACACCTATTCCTCCATTTCACTGACTGCTCATTTAGAGATCATTTTGATTACTTATTTAAGTCCTACATTTGAAGTATATGTATATGTGATTTTTTTTTAACTCAGCCACAGGTGGACATGAAAGTTGCTAGAGACCTTTGAAGAAAAGCTTTTTGATGGTGATAATGATCTAAGTGAGATTCCAGGGGGGTGAGTAGACAGACAATGGAAAGGACCAAACATAAACAGCCCTTTTTTAAAAGGATGAAAAGGAAAAAAAGGATGGGAAAAGAGTTTGAAGAATAAACAGCCATGTTGAGTATAGGCTTTTATTATCTTGTTATAGGATAAAGGAAACTTAAATATGTTTGGGAAATGACCAGAAGTTAATAAGAATGAAACTTGAAGTTCGACCCAAAAAAAAAAAGGTGCTTTTTTAAAATTTTTATTTTTGTATAGAAGAACTGGAGTGTAGGTCAGAGATTAAGGGGGTTAGAGGATTACTAGAGCTAGAGTGGGAAACATAGCAGGCAAATTTACTGAAATATACTGCTGAGGGAAGCAGCGGGTGAGGCAGGAGAGCTCTGCTGCGCCATATGTGGGTTGGCTCCATGGCTGGGAATTGAACTCAGGCTGCCGTGCTGGTAACACTGAGACTTAAACCCTAGGCCAGCAGAGAGGTCCCAGAAAATATGTTTGAATAAAGATTGACAGTTTTTGGGAGATTCAAGGACCAGGACTAAGGACATTTGCAACTTTTATTTGAAATGTTCCCAGTGTGGGCCTCCCTGGTGGTGCAAGGGGTTGAGTTGCAGCACTATGAAACTATCAGCAGCCACTGCAGCATAAGTTTGATCCCCAGCCAGGGAGTTGACCCACATGGTGCAGCAGACCTCTCCTGCCTCGCCCACTGCTCCCCTCAGCAGTGTATTTCAGTAGATCTGCCTGTTCTGCTCCCCCACTCTGTCTCTGGTGAATCCTCTACTCCCCGCCTGCCATACCTCTGGCCTATACTCCAGTTCTTGTATGAATAAATAAATAAATCTTTTAAAAAAAGATGTTTCCTTTGACTTGTGGAAAGGGATTGAGACTATCGCACTACAAAACCTGAAGCTGCTGAGATCTGCGCAGATACAGGCATCTCCAGGCCTGGAACACCCAAAGAGATGCCTGCCAATACAAGCAACACAGTGTCTCAACAAATACAACAAATTAGAAAGCAGACATCAGGAAGACAAAAAACTACAACTAATCAAGCAAGTCCACAGGGGGAAAATACAACACAAAAAGAAAGCCAAATACAAGAACTGAACAACGACCTAGAAAGAATGTCCAGCCTAACAAAAGAAGATTTCAGAACCAGCATGATTGAAAAATTGACCAGTATGTTAAAAAGAATCAATGATCTGGAAAAGGAGAACTAGTCAGTTAAAAAAAAAAAAAAGTGGGACACTTATAGGAAGATAAAAAAAATGTGGGAAGCAGATTGGATGAGATGGAAGAGCGAATTAGTTCTATAGAAAACTCAGAAACAAAAAGAATCAAAGCAGAAAAAACCAGAAATCCAAAGGAAAAAAAATTGAGGTCACGCTTCGAGAACTCTCAGACACAATCAAGAAAAGTAATATGAGTTATAGGAGACCCAGAAATTGAAAATGATAAGGGAAATGATAATATATTCAAGAACATAATAGAGGATACTCTCCCAAGTTTAAAGGTTAAATGAAGCTAGAAATACAAGAAACAAGACATATCCCAAATTTCTATGATAGAAAAAGAAATATAGCTAGACACATAAGAGCAAAACTACCAAGAATACAAGACAAGGAATAAATAATGAAGCTGTCAAGGGCAAAGAAACAGATAACACACAAAGGAAAACCTATCAGGCTAACATCAGACTTCTCAGATGACACACTACGAGAAAGGAGGGAGTGGAAGGATATATTCAAAAAACTTCAAGACAACAAATGCCAACCATGAATTTTGTATCCAACAAAGCTTTCCTTCATATATAGAGAAAAAATATGGACTTTCCCAGACAAACAGAAACTCCAGAAATTCAGCATGACCAAACCGCCTATCCAAAAAATTCTACAACAAGCTCTAAAGCCAAAACCATTAGAAGAATGAAAAAGAGGAACAGTATAAGGCAAGGGAAAACATAACACAAAAAGACAAAATGGCTAACACAGATGCCAGCATAACTATTTTAATTTTAAATGTAAATGGACTAAACTCAGCAGTAAAAAGACACAGAGTAGCAGGCTGGATTAAAAATCACAATCCAACCTTCTGCTGTCTTCAGGAAACACATTTAAACAAAAAAGATAAGCATAGATTGAAAGTAAAAGGCTGGAAAACAGTCCTACAAGTCAATGGACCAAAAAAGAAAGCAAGAACAGCCATACTTATATCAGACAAGATAGACTTTGTCGGGAGCCATAAGATAAAAAGTCCGGTCTCACTTTCTGGTTAGCTTTATCTCCTGGTTAAGCAAGGACGCCAAAAAAGGCGCGTCAGAACCACAGCCCTCCCACCCTAGCATCCAGAGCCATAGCCCTCCCACTCTAGCATCCAGAGCCATAGCCCTCCCACCCTAGCATCCAGAGCCATAGCCCTCCCAC
>JAGFMF010011410.1:968555-1004392 GCA_019455555.1 Galemys pyrenaicus
CCACACCTCTGGCCTGTACCCCCGTGCTTGTATGCATAAATAAATAAATCTTTAAAAAAAAAAAAAAAACAACGAATGTCACTAGAACAACAAGATGGTGAACCTCATGGTCCACGTGGCCTCCAAGGAGTAAGAGCCCCTTGGGCCCTCATCTGCTAAGGAGTCCACTCATCCAACACACTGAGACTCTCCTGACCTGTCACAGTGTTGTCCCAGAATGTTTGGAGAAGGGGAAGGACTTAGGGAGTCCTGCCTTGTCAGGTGCCATGGATAAAGTACACAACATCCAGCACCCACCCCCCAAATAAAAACACTCTGGAACACAGTAACGTTTAAGGGGCTACAGGAAGAAGAGGAATTAGAGTTTAAGATGAAGGGGTTGAGCATGGATGTGTGGACAGAACAAGGAAGTGAGCCTCCCTGGTGGTGCAAGAGGTTGAGCGCTACACTGTGGGGCTTCGACAGCCACTGCAGGTCAAGTTCAATCCCTGGCCAAGGTCAGCAGACCTCTCCTGCCTTGCCCGCTGCTCCCCTCAGCAGTGTATTTCAGTAGATTTGCCTCTTCTGTTCCCCACTCTATCTCTGGTGAATCCTCTTACCCCACACATCTCTGTCCTGTCCCCCAGCTACTGTATGCATAAATAAAAATATGTAAAAAATAATGAAAGAACAAGGAAGAATACTGCAGCCAAAAGATGGCCCTGTTTCAAGGAACAGAATGCTCCACTCTGACCTGCAGCAAATTTCTCTTAACAGCTCTCTTCCTGCTCTACTCCCATTCTCCACAAGCCCAGACCCTATACTGTAGGATCATTCTCATGTCTAAAAGCCTCAGTGGATCCTCTTCAAATGGCCTAGATGATTCCACCACTGCCTAGCTCTCCAGCCACACCCTGAAATACTCTTTCCCAATTTTCATTCTTAAAATATCTTATAGGATATTTAAAATACAACAAAGTAAGTCAGAAGGCAAAAGAAAAATACCAGATGGTTCCTCCCCTAGGAGGAATATAAGGGAACCAAACAAGGATCAAGGAAAGGAATAAGAACAATAATAATAATAACAATAACAGCAATAAAGACACAGAAACCAAAAATGAGGAGACAAGGACAGACTGGGGACACCTGGTGGGGAGGGGAGGGGGAGGGTTGAGGGAAGATGGGAGCACGAGGGACCGAGGTGATGGTGCACTGGTGTTACAGTGATGGGGAATGCATGGGGATTACAATTGATGTCAAACATATGTAAATTTAAAAAATTAAAAATTAAAAAAATAAAATAAAATACAACAAAGGATAATCTATAATCCAACATGTATTCATGTATCTGCCATGCAAATTAAGAAATCAACATATCCTCCTGTGTTCTCCCCAGTCTCTTAGCCTTGCCAGGTAACTGATTTCTAGAACTTATATTATAGGTAATCACTTCATACATCTCCTTATATTTTAACATTAATGTAAGTATCCCTAAGCAGTAAATAGCATTGTTTTGCTTGTTTATATAAACAGTATCAAAACACATGTATACTTTTGCAGCTTGCTATTTTGAGCAGTATGTATCTGAGAATCATTCATATTGATACATTAGCCCTTGTTCATTCCTTTCCACTGCAGAAATGTATTGACTTTGTCCATTCCCCTGTTGATGGATATTTAGGTTGTATTCCAATTTTTTTTTTTTTACTCTTAGAAACAGCGCCTCTACGAATTCTTGCATATGTCTCCTGATGTACACATCTAAGAGTTTTTCTGGCTTTTAGCAAAGTGGTTCAAATGGATTACAGATGTGTTAAGATATAATCTCCTCAGCACTCAGGATGGTCCAGTGGGGACCACCTAAGGCATCTGGAGAAATTCCAGCCAGTTGCCTTCTGCTTGTAGCTGGGAACTCTGAGTACCCTACAAATATAATGACTTTCTATTTTTGCGATGAAGTATATAGGAACCATTTGCTCTGGAGAATTATCAAGAGAGGAATTGCTGGTTTTAGGGCATCAGCATCTTCAACCTTACTTGTTTTGCTAGATTGTTCTTCAAAGGGTTATATTACTTCACTGTGGTTTAGGATGTTACTCTCAAAAAGAACAGAAGAAATTCCCTCCTTTCAAGGGAAAAGAATGATATCAGGAGCTGGTCTGACCCAAAGACATTTTATTCAGCTATCGAAGGTGAGCATAAGGTGAGTAAAGGGTTAGGACTAGCTCCTGTTCTTTCTAGGTATGTTCTACCTGTCATGGACTAATGAGGCACACCAGATATAGGCTTGCTCCTTTTTCCCTTGTGCTTCCTTCTTCCTGAAGGAAGTGCCATTTGCATTGAATCTGGATTTTAGCCTGCCTTCTCCAAGACAATAGAAATTCATCTCTGGGTCCTCTAGAATGCACAGCAGTACAAAAATTTCTCATAACAACCCTGAGAAAGCTCTTACTACACACAAGTTACATATGGGGAAAAGGAGACTCATTTTCCATTCCAGTGGTTCCACAATTCTCCCACAGTCATACAGTTAGCAAGAGGCAGTGGAAATCCATGTTTTTAGCTATTAAAAGACCAGATTAGAGGTTTAAATCTGTTTAAAGAATGATCTAGGGAAACTTGTCCTTTCTTTCCTGGAAGAAAGTCTCAGATTTGCAGAATTTCAGTGCTAATGCCCACTTATTCAAGTTAAAGAGACTGTGGAGAGGAAGGAAGTGTTTTGCCTGATATGCACGAACAGAATGCTGTACGGTCTGACCCCAGCAAAATTTCTCCTAACTGCTCCATCTGCTCTGCTCTCACTCACCACAGATCCAGTCTCAGTCTGCAGCAGGAGTCAGCATTCCTAATGCTAATCTAATGAAATTGTTCCCATGTCTAAAAAACAGATTTTTCTAAACAATAATGTCCTTCTATGCCCCCTTCTGTGACCCCTGAAGCACAAGATCTTTCTAAGTAAGGTCATTGCTTTGATACCTTCTCATCCTCTATATCTCTCACTCCCCTGGGGCCACATCATCTCTAAATCTTCCTTCATGTCTACATTATGATGTCATAACAGAGCTTAAATGAGAAACCCCCTCATTCCAAGTGGACTTCCACCTCAGCTTGCTATCAGAAAGGGGAGTTTAGCCTGACATTTCTCCTGCCAGTTACCAACACTGCCTCCTCGCATATCAGGAGGGAGGTGGATGTCCAAAGTGCAGAGCACTGAAAAGCTAATCAGGTACTGATAACCTAATCAAAGTCAGAACATTTCTCATATCCCATAATGGACTTGAAAGCAATTCCAAATTTTAAATAAGTGAGAATAGGACATGTGGGAACATTAATCCCCATTCACAAGTTGACAAAATTCCTCCAATAAGTTCACATTTGCATTGTAAAACAACCCAATTAAGCAAGCTCTCCTTCAATTATAAAGTATGACCATCTTTCAAAAAAGAAAAAAAAAAAAGGAGAGCCACAAATTGAACATGGAGACTTAAAGTTACAGGAATGCACTTCTCTTGGCTCCAAATCATAATGACCTCACTTATAATGGAAGATCAAGAGAACAACAAGAAGTGACAATGAGGGCTGCTGGAAGGGGTGGAGGTTTAACAAAGGGAGGAAGAAGAGAAAAACGACTCTCAGGCTTGTAGAGAGAGACACCAAAGGCCTCAGAACAAATTTTGTTACTTATAGCCTCACACTAAAGCATTTAATTTACCACAAAGCCCTAGTTCTGAACTGAACATCAAAACTCTCTCCATCATCATAAAACCTGTTCCTCTCTAAAGGAAACCGCCAGAAGCAACGTGCATCTAGCTGCGGGGTACATCCTGTTATGGGTCTCCACCGGAAGCGCCACTGAAGTGAACTTCAATGGCAGGATATGGTCCAAATC
This sequence comes from Galemys pyrenaicus, assembly GCA_019455555.1. Classification (NCBI taxonomy): domain Eukaryota; kingdom Metazoa; phylum Chordata; class Mammalia; order Eulipotyphla; family Talpidae; genus Galemys; species Galemys pyrenaicus. The sequence goes on from JAGFMF010011410.1 coordinate 972,424, forward strand.
CAAGACGGTTCCCAAACTGGCTTCAAGCTGTGGGAGCCAGGACACCAGAACACAGGACAGACCAGAGATGATGGAGGTGAAGGTGGGACACAAGTAGAAGGTAGACGGAGGAAGGTAACTTCCTCCCATGTTACTATTTGGACACATTATATGTATCTAAGAATTTAAATAAAAGAAGCTTTTTTTTAAAAAAGATTTATTTATTTATGCATACAAGCACTGGGGTACAGGCCAGAGGTGTGTGGGGGGTAAGAGGATTCACCAGAGACAGAGCGGGGAGCAGAACAGGCAGATCAATGGAAGTACACTGCTGAGGGGAGCAGCGGGCGAGGCAGGAGAGGTCTGCCACGCCATGTGGGTCCCCTCCCTGGCCGGCAGCAGGGATCGAACTTGTGCTGCAGTGGCTGCGGTTTGCCTCACAGTGCGTTGCTTAACCCACTGCGCCACCAGGGAGGCCCCAATAAAAGAAGCTTTTAAGTCATTTTTCTTTCCCCTGGTTCTGCCTTCCAGAAACCTATTTATTTTTCATTTGTTTTCCTAAACAAAGAAATATATTTTATATAAATTTGTATTGAGGTAATGTTGGTTTATAACATTCTATAGTGTCAGGTATACAGCATTATAATTCAGCACCTGGCCATACTCTATCATGGTCGCCACCAAAATTCTAATTTCCATCCCCCACCTTCACCCATTTCACCCAACCCCACAGCCCTGTCCCCTGTGGGTAACCAAAAATCTCTTCCCTGTATGTAAAAGTTTGTTTTTGTTTGTTTTATTTGCTTTGTTTTTTTACATTCCACAGATGAGTATTCTGTCTTTCTCCACCTAATTTATTTCACTTAACATAATGCACTTAAGTTTCCATTCATTTGATCACAAATTGCAAGATTTCTTCTCTTCCTTACAACTGAGTAGTATTCAATTGTGGAATTGTGTATTTCATATATATAATCATAGTAGGCCTATATGTGTATATAGTACATGCTTTCCAATGACATGATATCTTTATTCTGTCAGTAAGCTCTTTAGTCATAAATTTACTAAATTTATTGGGTACCGGGGCCTCCCTGGTGGCGCAGCGGGTTGAGCGCAGCACTGTGAAGAATCCGTGGCACAGCAGCGAACAGCAGCGTGAGTTCGATCACCGGCCAGGGCGGGGATCCACATAGCGCAGTAGATCTCTCCTGTCTCCCTGCTGCTCCCCTCAGCAGTGTATTTTCAGTCCATCTGTCTGTTCTGCTCCCCACTCTGTCTCTGGTGAATCTTCTCACCTCCCACAAGGTGTGGTGATGAATACTTAGCCTTTCATGAAGTTTCTTTAATTAAGGCATAATGCCGCCTTTATGAAATTAACTTCCACTTTCAGCACTAAATGACTTTTCTGTCCTTCCTTCCTCTGGCCTACCCAGCCCTTTGAAAACCTTTGGATCAGAAGTGTCCATCAGAACTTTCTGCAGGAATGGAAATATTCTCCTTGTATCTATACTACCCTGTGTATCTATTTGGCTCTACATAGGGATCTGGCCATGTGTAGTAACTAAATACTTGATAGAGAGATAATGGGAGTAAGGAACTGAATTCTTAATATTACATGATTCCAATTTAAGTTAAAATAACTATATGAGGCTAGAAGTACATACTCTAGACAATGTAGCCATGGGTCAGCATTGTGTAATAGAAGCTACCACAATGATGTATTTGATAAGTGGCTACTGAAATGTGGCTAGCAGTGTGAATGAGGGATGGCTTTTCATCTTATTTCATTTTAACTGAATTTAACTATAGCTGGTAGCTACAGTATTTAGGAACACAGCTCTAGAACAGTGCTGCTCACATATCTTTTTAAGATTTTTTGAAAATTTTATTTACTTATGCATATAAGAACTGGAGTATAGGCCAGAGGTGCAGGGGGTGAGAGGATTCACCAGAGACATAGTAGGGAGCAGAACATCTGCCTGTTAAGGGGAGCAGTGGATGAGACAGTAGAGGTCTGATGTGTCATATGTGGGCTAGTGAGCTTGAACTCAGGTGGCAGCAAGTAGTACTATAACGCTGAGACTTAATCCCTATTCCACCAGGAGCCCTGTTGCTCACATTTCAATGTGATATTGATCACCTGAGGATCTTGTGAAACCACATGTTCTGACCGGTTGAGTTGGAGAGCAGCCCAAGGTTCTGCATTTCAAACAATCTCTCAGGTGATGCATGCACTGTTGGCCCCAGGGACCACACTTTGAGCAGTGCTTCTAAACCTGAGGTCTCTGTCCAAGCAACCAGTGTCAGCAATCCACCTACAGTTAAGGGTTTGTTTTTAACATACAAAGAAAAACATTTACATACAAAGAAAAACATTATTTTAAGAAGGAAATGTCATAAACCCACTCGAAAGATACAAGCAGCTAAACCCAGAAAGTGGAAAACTTCACAGGACAAGTGAAATAGTTCTGCAAAAATAAACTACAAAAAAAAAAAAAAAAGACCCACAGAAAGCCTAGAAAAGAAAGAAAACAAATACAAGTTTTAAAAGCGTAGGGGCTTTATGCGCATTTTGATTTGAAAAACTTATTTTAAAAATTATTGAGTAGGGGCCTCCTTGGTGGCGCAGTGGGTTAAGCAATGCACTATGAAGCAAACTGCAGCCACTGCAGCACGAGTTTGATCCCTGTCACTGGCCAGGGAGGGGACCCACATGGTGCAGCAGGCCTCTCCTGCTTCACCCGCTGCTCCCCTCAGCAGTGTGGTTTAGTTGATCTGCCTGTTCTGTTACCCACTGTCTCTGGTGGATCCTCTCACCTCCCCACACTTCTGGCCTGTACCCTAGTGCTTGTATGTATAAATAAATAAATCTTTAAAAAAATTATTGAGTAATTAGGGAAATTTGAACATTGGCTGCTGTTTGATATTACGGAATTATTAATTTTTAGGTGGAATAATATATTACAGCTATATTAAGTCCTTATCTTTTAGAGATTAATATGCAAATATTTATATATGAAATTATTAAATGCCTGAGATTTACTATATATAATACAGGAGGGTTGAAGTGGGAAGTATAAATGAAACTAGACCAATTGGGGCCTCCCTGGTGGCGCAATGGGTTAAGCAACACACTGTGAAGAAAAATGCAGCAACTGCAGCGAGAGTTCAATCCCTGCCCCAGGCCAAGGAGGGGACCCATATGGTGCAGCAGATCATTTCTGTCTCGCCCGCTGCTCCCCTCAGCAGTGTGTTCCAGTTGATCTGCCTATTCTGTTCCCCATTCTGTTTCTGGTGAATCCTCTAACCCCCCACACCTCTGGTCTGTACCCCAGTTCTTGTATGCATAAATAAATCTTCAAAAAAAAAGTAGGAAACTAGATGAATTGGTATTTCTTGATACTGGGTGGTTTGAGATATATATATATATATATAGATATACAGATACATATATATACATCTATATATATAATAATTTTTTAAACCTAACAGAAATCCTACATTTATGAAAATGTAGAAAATCTAGATTTATAAGTCTGTTCAGTCAAACCAAAATATCACATTTATTTGTTTTCAGTTATAATTATATCAACCAAGTGTGGTAACACTTATTTTCTCTTGCTAAATCAAAAGCTTCAGTGTCTCATTAGTTAAACGCGAGATAGAATTCATTATTACTTAACACATGCAATTTGGAGGCATTTCAAAATATGTAATTCCTTCCATGAGTAGAAAGAAAACCTGAAGATTGACAGCATAAAATGTCTCACACTTCATATGCATTTGATGTCCCCGAATAGCTGTAGGTTTCTAAGAGGTAGAAGCAATATCTTAATTAGCTTTGTTGATACAATATGTGACTTGATTTGGGCTGGACAAACTATTGCAAAGGTAAAAACTGCGGCGGGGGGGAGGGGGGGGCCGGGGGATGTTTTCTGAAGTCTTCATTAAACGGTCTGCTACAAAAGGAATTATATACTCCACAAGAAGAAGAAATCATTCTATAGTATAACTTTTTGGTCACACAGCAATTTTTTTCCTTTATTGAGGTAATAATACTCTATATGATTACAACACTATATTGCTGAAGGCCAGCTCCACTGAGGCCAGGTTCCCACAGGAAGAGACAGTGTCAGTGAATTGAGGGGGATTGAGGAGTCACTAACCACTTGATCAGAGTGTAGCAAACGTGCTACTGAGTTTCTCAGCAGGCCTTTATTTATACATTGCAAGCAAGCAGTGGGATTACATCATCATGTGCATAGAGCAGAAAGATAACAATCATTACATTTTTTTCTTAAGTACAGCTTGGGGTCTTCATGACCTCCAGTCAGGATTCAGGGCATCATGCTGTTTCAAGGTAAGGCCTACATGCTAGACAACATATTTTTATCAGCATACTAGTTTTTTAATATTAAGGCAGCCATGGCAACTTTGCGCAGTCACTACTAATCATTTTGTTATTACTCAGAGTATAAGACAGACTACTAGTTGCAAGGTCTAGCGTTAAATTAATAATGTCATTTTTTTTTTGTTATTAGGGAGACTTTTTATATATGATTATGATTTAAGTAAAACAAAGGCAGAGAAGAGGGGAGGAGGATTGGTAGGGTGTACGTGACTCGTTTATCACCTGGGAGATACAGAGCCTTCCACAGTGGGCCAAGTTACAGAGGTCTTTCTTCAGTTCCCTAGGCCAGTTTCCCATAGCGAATGTTTAAGTCTGGGAAATTATCTAATAACTAACTTTTGAGTTTGTATAACAACAACATTCCAGTTGCATTTGATCCTGCCTGGTTTTGCAGTATTGGCTTTTTGAATTTGTGTTACAATATTTGCCAATCAGTAGTTCATCATCAAAATGCAGAGCATCCAATTATTTTGTTTAACAAAACAGCCAATTTTATAACACCCCTGTGAATGTTTTTTCAGTAAGCATATATCATGAAATCACAGAATCACAATTTTAGCCAAGGGAAAAAGAGTCTGGCAGGGGCCAGCCTTTGGAGCACCCCGATCTTTCAGGAGGGTCCCTCATACCTGGACTTTTGTCAGGCGGCGCGAGCAGCTGGTCCGCACCACTATAAGATTTAGGGGAGTAGATTCACACCTCCTCAATCTGCAGTGTAATTTGGAGATGTGTCAACCCAAATAGACTCAAAAAAGCATTCAACTTAAAAACATAAAATGTAAAATAAGTTGCAATGAATATTGAAATAGAACAGAATGATAGCGGTCTCTGTGGGGCAATATAAATTGCAGAAAAAAGAAACTTGACAGGTCATCCCATTTTCTCCAGTCCAGTCAGTAGTTCCCTAGAAACTAGAAAGCAGAAGCCAAGAGTAGAAGAAAGGGCTTCATGAAGTGAGGAACACGAAATTTCTTTTGTCTTTGTTCTATATTCACCAAGCAAATTCAGATCTTATATTTCTGAAATTAATTTTTCTGTTTGGATAGCCTAATTGTGACAGCTGTCCAATTTAACAGTGACAAATTTCATTATAAATTAAAATTTTTTATTTTCAAGTGTAAATGTAAGTTTAAACAGCAAAAGCCACTTTATACAGAGCAGGTCACCCCCAAAGGAACTGACCATAATGTTGCAGAGACAACTGGAAAATTCCCCCAAGGAAAAGGAACACAGATTCAGATGTGAGCCACCTTGTCTATAATGCTAAAATCATGCGCATAGAGTTCCCCCAAACCACAGTCCAGTACTTAATTAAGTAATGCAGCAAGCTTTTCCAAAATGTCCTATAAATTATAGCACCCACAACATTTTCTTCTATTTGTGACTATTATACAAAATAGTAGAACAGGGCACTTCTGAAGTTAGCAAAACATTTTCCTCTAGTTATCTTCACAATATGTCATATTGAACATCTTAAATTAGATAGGGAGTAAAGTGAACCGATTTACAGTATTCTGTAAGATAAGTTTAGAGAAGAGTGAGCTTAGTGCGGGTCTATTTGATGACATTCAGTCATTTCAATTATAATTGGATATTTTCAACCAAGAACTTCAACCAACCCCAGCACTGCTGGTTCCTGGAACTGTTGATTCTATTCTTGTTCTACAAGAACAAGGGAGGGCCTAGAGCCAAAGGATATAGTGGAAGGGGTAAGAAGTCAATGGCTTGACTGAGGGATGGATCAAATTGCTTAATTGACCTTTAAAAGAAAAAGAGAATGTGGTCAAATTATAGGATATATTTTTGTGGTTTTTTTCCTGTATCTATTCTGTATAAATCAGGTCTTCTAACAATGACAAATCTATTTTCTTAAGATGTATTTTATTTATGCATCCAAGAACTGTAGTGTAGGCCAGAGGTGTGTGGGGGCACGGGGAGCAGTGGAGGGAATGATAGGATTCACTAGATACAGAATGGGGAGCAGAACAAAAGATTTACTGAAATACACTGCTGAGGGGAGCAGCAGGCAAGACAGGAGAGGTTTGCTGCACCATGTGGGTGAGATCCCTGGCCAGGGGATCAAACACGTGCTGCTATGGCTACTGATGACTTTATAGCAGAGACTTAACCCTTTTGCACAACCAGGGAGGTCCAGAAGATCTATTTTTAAAGTCTATGTTCTTCCTCACAAGAACAAAAAATGAGGAAACTAGAAGAAAACCCCTGGAAGACTTCTTGATTTATTTTAAATCCTTCTGCTAATTTGGATTCACTGTTCTCCTTCCCTCTTTTGCATCTCCCCCACTTTGCCCCCCTTACGTCCTGTGATTCTCTGTTGACAATTCAAGGTTCCCAAACTACTGACGAAGCTCCCTGGACTTGCCAATGGAGCATCCATCATCATCAAGTATTATTTATTTATTGCAGTGATGCTAATGGATCCTATCAGAATACCTTACTTTATGTTTTTATTGTACCTCACAATTTTATTTTTTTAAGATTTATTTATTTATGCATACAAGCAGTGGGGTATAGGCCAGAGATGTGGGGGTAGAGAGGATCCACCAGAGACCGAGGGGGGAGCAGAACAGGTAGATGAACAGAAATACACTGCTGAGGGCAGCAGCAGGCGAGACAGGAGAGATCTGCCAAGCCTTGTGGGTCATCTCCTGGGCTGGCGGCAGGGATAAAACTTGTGCTGCAGTGGCTGTGGTCTGCTTCATAGTGTGTTGCTTAGCCCAGTGAGCCTCCAGGGAGACCCCTGTACCTCACAATTTTAAAAACTTTTCTGTGCCCTATTTTATTTGACTTCAGATCCACTTGGCAATGCTGTGGAGTTACAAAGAAACTGAGACTGAGAAAGGTGAAATGGTCACCTCACTGATGTTTGAATTAGCAGAATCAACTACCTTGCCCTAAATGCAGTGCTTTTGCTAACTCATTGCACTTCCTCCTAAACGATCCCTTCCTTTTTATCTTCTGATTAAATACTTGATGAAAATGGATGAAGCTGCAAAAATACAAGTTGAATGCATTCTAGTGTCAAGTCTATTAAATACTCTTTTACCTGAATAGAACGAGAGCCTTGAAGAATGAAGTCAAGTTGTTTGTGTCAAGAGCTAGGGAATGGGATCTATTGTCCCATCAGAGCAAACAGTATTGTCATTTCTCCAGCATGACCACAACTGAGAGATGGAGTTTAGCCAAAGGAGTAGCAGCTACCAAATCTCCTTTGAAACTGTGGTATAACTCGCAAAGCAACAGTAATTCTCCTTTGATTATTTCAAACACTGAGCATCTGTAAAAGGCTGTGGGTTAGATGAATTGAAAAAAGGATTCTGTGACATTGCTTACATTTTTACCAAGTGATCTTCTTTCCTTGCATTCTAAAACTTTTTATGGAAGTCATTTTTAGATTCTAACTCCAAACATATTAATAGTAGATAGACTAGTGCCTCCCAAAAAAATTCATGCCCTAGTTCCCCAGAACTTGGAATAAGTCACCTAAAATGGTGTGATATTATGATACAATAAGAAATATGTGTATTTTTGGTCATGTGGGACTGAGCCCTTAACCTTAGGGGTCTGCACTAACTCCAGTCACTTCATGTCATAAATGAATCACAGGACATCAACTCAAGTCTGGAGAGTTGTGGAATTGGCTGATGTGAGAAAAATTATTACATATTTGTTGTTGGAATACTGAATGTAGAAAAACAATGTCTTTCCTTTTATGCAGTACTTAGAGATGTGATTAAGGTCACATATGTTGATAAGGGGAAATCATCCTGGATTAACCTAATCACATGAATCCTTAAAAAAGGGAAAGTTTTCCAGCTACTGTCCAAGGAGGATGTCACTATAGAAAAGGGTCAGAGAGATACAATGTGGTTGCCTTTGAAGATAGTGGAAGGAGCATGGGACAGGAATATAAGGAATCTCTAGAAGCTGGAAAAGGCAAGAAAATCTCACGTAGATCCTCCAGAAAAGAATAAAACCCTTCCTACACCTTGATTTTAGCCTAATGAGATCTGTGTTGGATTTCTGACCTACTGAACTACAAGATAATAAGTATTGTTTTAAGCCACTCACTTTGTGTTGTTACACAGCAATAGAAAATGAATGAATAGACTAAGTCAGAAATGCACGATACTTTTTTTAAAAAGATTTATTTATTTATGCATAAAAGCAGTGGGGTACAGGCCAGAGGTGTGAGGGGTAAAAGGATCCACCAGAGGCAGAGTGGGGAACAGAATAGGCAGATTAACTGAAATACACTGCTCAGGGAGCAGCGGGCGAGGCAGGAGAAGTGTGCTGCACCATGTGGGTCACCTCCCTGGTCGGTGGCAGGAATCCAACTCGTGCTGCAATGGCTGTAGTTTGCTTCAAAGTGGGTTGTTTTGTTAGGGGGAAAGGTGGTCCTAAATGGATTATGGGTGTGTGGACTCCAACCCCCACTCCAGACCATCACTGTTCCAGAACCACAAATCCGATAAGATGATTATCGAAGAGTGGATCACTGGGACCTGAGGGTGGATTTAAGCAGCCGGGCTGGCTATGAAACCGAGGTGAGCTTGGGGTCTTTCTTCTTACTGAGGAGCCAGACCCCTTCCTTCGGAGCCATCTCATTCGACTCGGAGCCAGCCCTCAACACGCCATTGCTTAGATCTGGTAGAGTATTTGTGGATTTGTATCCCTTTCTTTTTCCTTTGGTGTTATTACTATTTCATTCCCCTTTCTTTCATAAAATAAAACGTGTTAATAACTTTTGCCACGTGTACCTGGAGTTGGGACTTTTAAGTCTTCTGAGCGTGTGGGTGGAGAACCCAGTGTGGGGAACCCATTTTATATTAGGGTTGCCCTGTAACAGTTTAACCCACTGTGCCAGTAGGGAGGCCCCAAAGCTGGCCCCAAAGCACATGATAACTTTAAAACCATATTTGAATCATATTATAATAATTTACATTCATCTTAGTAACAAAATAAGCACATCAAATAAACAGAGTCTATTAAATAACTGCAAAATAAGACTGATAGAAGCACCCTGGATTAAAACACTTTCATCACTTGCCAGGGAAAAAAATAAAACCATGCCATCAGGCCAGAAACTAACCAACAAAAACTGAAACTGTAAATCCAGTGATTTATTTTTATACATTATGCCCTACATAACTTTTAGTCAGAAATACAGGGGAAGTATACTAATACTCTCTCACTCTCTGTACTACAAATGATACATTCCCAAATCCAAAAAGTAACCTACCAAATCACATCAAAGAGGAACATCCTATATTCAGACAGCGGAGAAAACCTGTATCATCTTGCCAAAGTTCAAGTCTTTTTACGAAGTTCATATGGCAAATAATAACAGCACTGGATCAAAATCCAAATAAGATCTTAAAGCCCATTCCTTTTCTACAACTATGCTGAGAAAATGAAATTGTGGGAAGAAAAATAGCAGGAAAGGTGCCCAGTTCCAGAATGACCCTTATATTCCTACAGGATTTGGGTTGTAACTCTCTTCCTCAGTTTCTACATTCTGCCTATGTTTTATACGTCTGTAATATTATTTCACTAGATTATAAATGCAAAACTGTGCCATGGATATTTGTGTGCCCTCCATTATACATATATCCAAACAATAGCTAGTTACTGTTGCTATTGTTACTACATTTTGTTGCTGTCATTGTTAATAGCGATGATAATATCTAATACTCACTAAATGCATACTATGTACCAAGCACTGTTCTAACTATTTCATAATTTCATGGTCCTAATTCAGTTAATCCTTCCAATAATCCCATAAGGCAGGTACTATTATTATTGCTACTTACAGGTAAAAAAGCTGAGGCACAGAGATGTTAAACAACTTGCCCAATATCATAGCATAAGCAATACAAGCAGGGTAGCTCAAAACCACTGTTTATAGCTTAAGTATACTATTTCTATCTATTAGAAATCCAAAATATCTTCTCCTCTGATGCTAACTAAAGGAAGGTGGCTTGACTAAAATAACTGTGTACCCAGCACTGCCTAGAGTTGATGTACGTAGTTTCATTTAAATCTCACAAACAGATTTACAGTAAAGGATTAGTACGTTTTGGTTGTTCAGAAGCAACTTAGCTAAAGTCAAAAATGGGTTATTCTGTATATATCTTCCCATCTATCCACTGCTTTCCTTATAATAACAATATGTAATATTAAGAATTATGCTATCAGAAGGGGATATCTATTGATATAGATTATCATACATTTCTAACAATGGGTATGGGTTAACACAACCCATTTGAATGTGTGCTCTACAATCAGTTGTTTGAAGCCAGTGTGTTCTAAAGAAAATGAGAGGAAATAAAATCTTTCCTCTGTCCTCCCACTTTTGATTAGCTGAAATGAGAACACATGAAGCATTTTCAGATCACCACACCTATTTGGATACTTACCAGAGGAAGCTGAGTCCTGCAGCCTAGATGGGCTGCCAAGAGCACCGAGCTGACAGGCAAGGCAGGTGCAGAGATGGGGGCAGGAGAGTCTGAAGGAGGGATGCTTATGACCCTGAGGTAGGTACACAAGTCTCTCTCTACCCACCCCTGGCTGACTAAGCTCTGAAGAAAACAGACTATTCCTGTCTTCAGCAGCAGCCAAAAGCCATAGTCCACAGAGATTACATTTCTGATATGCCTGCTCTGCTGGGCCAAGAGTTTTGAAGAACTATGTTCTTTACCTAGTACAAAATCAAATCATGTACCACCTCTGTGGATTATTGAAACACAGTTTTCAAAACTTGAGGGATTTGTTTGATTTTGTTGCACGTGGTTTGAACTGTAAACTACAATCCTTTGGCCTGCAGTTATAAGGATGAAACCAACAGCAAAAGCAAAGCCCAAACAGAATTCCAGTGTGGCTTGGATTCCTGGCTCAATTGCTTCCCTGGTCTATAGGTGGCTTGGCACTTAAACCCTCCTTGACTTCTGTAAAGTAATAAATGTTCTTTGACCTATGCCAGGGGTCAGCTGGATTTCTCTAACAACCTGACTAATACACTCATCAAACACCAACCAAGGGGGCCTCCCTCGTGGCGCAGGGGTTAAGCAACGCACTATGAGGCAAACCAGAGCCACTGCAGCACGAGTTCGATCCCTGCCGCTGGCCAGGGAGGGGACCCACATGGCACAGTAGACCTCTCCTGCCTTGCCTGCTGCTCCCCTCAGCTGTGTGTTTCAGTCGTCTGCCTGTTCTGTTCCTGGCTCTGTCTCTGGTGAATCCTCTAACCTCCCTGGACTCTGGCCTGTACCCCAGCTCTTGTAAGCATAAATAAATAAATCTTAAAAAAAAAAAAACAAAAAAAAACCCAGGTACTGGGAAACAAACAAGAAGTCCCCGAAAAAACTTCTAGGGACTTGCCTGGGAGGGAAACAGAGGCATAAGGGATATTTCCTGTGAGTCACTTTAACCTTTCAAGGTTTGGCAAGCCTCAAAAAAAATAAAAAGCAATTCACGCCCCTCTTTAATCAACTTCAACCACTACTAATTTAATCTAAACTCTCAACTACTCTCAAACTTTCCCATCAAATGCAACAAGGAGAAGTTAATGAGCCTTAGTGGGGAACCTGATGCAAGCCTCCAATTTTTTCTATCTCCCAGGTGGTATTGCACTGTGGATGAAGCAAACTATTTAATACTAAAATAAAGTGCAAAACATAGGTCTTTGTCAGGTAATACAGGCATTTCACAAAAATGGAAATAGATAAGAAAACTAAACATACACAAAGACCCAACTGTATTGGTGATCAGGGTATGCAAATGAAGAGATACTCTTTCACATTCACTTGACAAAGTGTTGGAGTCTGTTGGAGAGGACTTGTTTCACAGCATGTATAAATTGGTACAACCAGTGTGGAAATAATTAGCTTGGCATTATATTACCAAGTTAAAAAGTCACATACCCTACAGCCAGCAGTTCCTCTCCTAGATCTATGTATGTGTACATATGTGTTTATAAAAGCTCTTAATCTCTTACATGTGATGCATGGGAGTCATGCAATCTGGAAAGAATATTCCTAAATATTCCTAGGAGTCCTATTATCTATAGCAAAAAACAACTGAAAAAAATACCCAACAACAAGATGAATAAATGAGTTATGGTATATTTACAAAAAAGAATATTATATAAAGCCAAAGTGAGTGTTTTTGCAGCATCAAGCAGCAATATGGAAAAATCTTAGCAACATGACCTAAAAAGAAAGAAATCCCAATAGATTACAAATAATGTGATATTACTCTAATACAGTAAAAACTGAAAATTAAGGCATTTTGTAGATGCACAAAAAGAGTTTAACATCATTTAACATCATCATCATAAATCAATACCACAATGAGATACCATCTCATACCTGTGAGAATGGCCCATGTTAAAAAAATAGAAACAACAAATGTAGGTGAAGATGTGGAGTGATAAGAACTCCTGTATACTGTTGGTGAGAATGTAAATTGGTCCAGCCCCTATGGAAACAATATTTCTCAAAATATTAAAAACAGACCTACCAGGGCCTCCCTGGTGGCTCAAGGGGTTAAGCTGCAGCACTATGAAGCTATTAGCAGCCACTGCAGCATGAGTTTGATCCCCAGCGAGGGAGCTCACCCACATGGAACAGCAGACCTCTCCTGTCTCATCCGCTGCTCCCCTCAGCAGTGTATTTCAGTCAATCTGCCTGTTCTGCTCTCCACTCTGTTTCTGGTAAATCCTCTCACCCCCAGCACCTCTGACCTACATTTCAGCTCTTGTATGCATAAATAAATGAAATAACTCTTAAAAAAAATAGACCTATCATATGATCCAGCAATTCTACTACGTATCTATCCAAAAAATGCAAATACACTAATTTGAAAGTATATATACACTCCTATAGTTATTGCAGTCCTCATTACAATACCCAAGTTATGGAAACAGCCTACTATCCAATGACAGATGATAAGATGTGCTATATACACATGATTGAATACTACTAAAAAAAGAGATAGAAATGAGCTCCTGCATTTTCCCCCCTTTTTATTTATCTTTTCTGATAATGTTTGCTTTCTTTTCTGGGTGTAGTCCCCACAGAATTTCCACTACCAATTCTCCCGTGCACTGTCACTCTCGTCCCTTGTGATCTTCCCATCCTTGCATTGGTCTCAGTCCCTCCCTCTTCCCTGCAGAATGTCTGAGTTTTGTTGCTGTCTGTTTATTTTCATTTTCCCTTGTTATCATTTTGTTGTTGTTGAGGTTACTATTATTTAATATTTTCCTTGATCCCCTATATTCCTCCTATAAGTGAGACCTCTGCTATTTTTCTTTTTCCTTCTGGCTCATTTCACTGAGAATAATCCTTTCAATCTCCATCCATGTTTCTCTGAATGTCTCTAGCTTATCTTTTTGATTGCTGAATAATATTCCATTGTGTATATATATACCACATTTTTTTTATCCAGTTGTCTATTTTTGGGCAGTTGGGTTGATTACAAGTCTTACCTATTATAAATAATGCTGCATTCCTGCATTTTGAAACTACATGGATGGAACTGCTAAGTGAAGGAAGTCGTAGGGAGAAAGACAAATGTCAGGTGACTTCACTCACATGTAGAATATAGAGAAACAAAACAAATGACAAAATTAAAGCAAAACAAACTGTAGAAATATAACTGCAGAACTGAAGCTACTGGTAGGGTGGGTAGAGTGTTAGGAGGAAAGGTAGTCCTGAATGTGTTACAGGGCAACCCTAATATAAAATGGGTTTGCCCGACTGGGTCCTCACCCGCGCGCTCGAACGGCACTTATAATGCCCCAACTGCAGGCACACACAGCAAAGGTTAATAAAGGGTTTTATTCACAAGGGAAGGAGAAATAGCGTAGTGAATAACACAAGGGGAGGAGAGGGCTACAGATCCGTAAATATCCTACCAGTTTCTTGGAGCTGGAACCCAACCGTGCGCTGAGAGCTGACTCCCAAGGAAAAAGGAACCCCCAAGGCCCACGTGTCTGCTTTTATATTCAGCCTGGCTGCTCAACTCCACCCTCAGGTCCCAGTGATCYGCTCTTSGATAATGACCTTATGGGATTTGTAGTCCTTGGATCTTGTAGGTCTGGAATGGGGGTCGAAGTCCATAACCTATTTGTATAATCCATTCAGGAGGGTCTTTCCCCCTAACAAATGGATTACACAGATAGGTTTGTGGATTCCAACCCCCACTCCAGATCACCAGTGTTACAGAACCACAAATCCGATAAGATGATTATTGTACAGTGGATCACTGGGGCCTGAGGGTGGAGTTAAGCAACAGGCTGGCTATAAAACCAAAGAGGTGAGCCTTGGGCTCTCTCTTCCTTTGGAGGCATCTCACTAGACTCAGAGCCAGCTCTTAATGCGCCATTGCTCAGAAGATCTGGTAGGATTTTTGCAGATTTGTATCCCTCTCTTTCCCTTGGTGTTATTTCTGCTTTATTCCCCTTCTTTTGTAAAATAAAAACTCTTTAATAACTTTTGTCACGTGTGCCTGAAGTTGGGACTTTTATAATAAGTCTTCAGAGCACGCGGGTGAGGACCCAATCAGGGAAACCCATTTTATATTAGGGTTGCCCTGTAACAAGTGTGGGAGTGAGCATGGAGGGAAGCCCAATGGTTATAGTGCAAAAGACTGTGGGTGGTGTCTGTGTTGTGATGACATACACCTGAGGAGGTGAGAACCTACTCTCCTAAATTATATACAGTGTTATAAACCAATGTTCTCAATTTAAAAACAAAAATATTGCTTTCATTGAATGCTAAAAAAAAATACAGAGAAGTACAAACTATTATATATCAAAATGAGAGCAAGGGAACAGTGAAAGGAGTGTGAACATACTGTGAACAAACTGGAGTCCTCCCCTGGTCTAGCAGGCAAAAGAGCAAATCCAGCTGCATAGGTTAAAAGTCAGGACAGGCTCTGTCCTATTCTGTGAGGTGGTCATGCAGGAATCCAGTGCCTAAGGGGAAACTGACCCACGTAATCCCGTAATCCCGGCATATGATCAAAGAAGTCAGCGAAAGCCAACACTGCCTACCCCAACTTTACATCTGCACACTGCATTCTTCAGAAGTCAGGAATATGACCTGACATATTCATACTGTGAATAAAAGAACTAACAGAAGCAAGTATCCATTACATAAATAGTGTCATTCAACTGAATTTCAAAGTCAGTGTTAATACTTGAGTTTTAAATTATCTATAAAATTTGTCAGTGAAATAACTTCTGGTATTTGCCCTCCTCTGCATAGAAAGCATTGACCTTCCTTTAGAAAGTTAAGATAACTTAAGAAATCAAAAGATCTAAACCTATAGACAAAACCAGAGGCCACCTCTCAAAAATAATTACATTTTTTTCTATCAGTGACTCACGGTTGTTCCTTTCTTCTAAATGTATACTACTCTGTACATAAACTCAGCAGCAAACTGAATTCAAACTTGTAATCACTGGAGCTGTTCTCAGAGTAAAAATCGGTCGTACTGTTGTCCCGGATTTGGAGGGGTTTTTTTAGATTTTTATTTATTTATGTATACAAGAACTGGGGTACAGGCCAAAGGGGTGTGTGTGTGTGGTGGGGAGGATTCACTAGAGACAGAATGAGGAACAGAATAAGCAGATGAACTGAAACACACTGCTGAGGGGAGCAGTGGGCAAGGCAGGAGAGGTCTGCCGTGGCATGTGGGTTACCTCCCTGGCCAGGGAGTGATTGAACTTGTGCTTCAGTGGCTGCAGATGCTTCATAGTGCACTGCTTAACTCCTTGTGTTAGGGAGAATGGTAGTCCTGAATGGATTACACAGATAAGTTTATGGACTCCAACCCCCACTCCAGATCACCAGTGTTCCAGAACCACAAATCCGTTAAGATGATTATCAAAGAGTGGATCACTGGGACCTGAGGGTGGAGTTAAGCGGCCAGGCTGCCTATAAAACCAAAGAGGTGAGCCTTGGGCTCTCTCTTCCTTTGGAGCCATCTCTCTTTTCCTTGGGAGCCAGCCTCAGCATGCCGTTGGGTTCCAGCTCCGAGGAACTGATAAGACATTTACGGATCTGTATCCCTCTCTTCCCCTTGTGTTATTCACTATGCTATTTCCCCTTCTCTTATAAATAAAACCCTTTATCAGCCTTTGTTGTGTGTGCCTGCAGTTGGGCATTATAAGTGTCTTTCGAGTGTGCAGGTGAGGACCCAGTCAGGCAAACCCATTTTATATTAGGGTTGCACTGTAACACTTGAACCACCAGTGAGGCCTGTTTTCCCAGATTTGAATCCTCACTTTGATGAGTAGTTACACCCTGTAACTACTGTTGAGACTCAGTTTAGTCAATAGGTAGATTCAGGACAATTGTCTTTGTTGGGGGGAAGAGGAATGGAAGATGAAAGGTTTCTGTGCGACTGGACAGGAGAGCAAGGGAGAGAGTTAGAGGGAGAGAGAAAGAAAGAGCGAGGCCATGTTTCTGACCAGCAGGAACTTTTATTGAGCTCCCCGGTGAGGTTCTCCGATCCCCAGAGTGGGGGTCAGGGAAGTCACGCCCAGGTTACCGGCTGCAGGGGTTTTTATAGGCAGGGTACTCTGGAGTGGAAAATTTTAAAGTTCCTTCTGGTGGAAAGGTTGTGACAGGGAGAAGTTGTCCGTTGGTGGTGATCCACATGGAAGCCCCCCAGGCTGCGTTCAGGTCCCCAGGGCCACATTCCACCAGGACTGAGTTAAAGGAGTCACATGTCATCCTGTTCCACATCGAGAAGCTGTCTTATCTTGGTTACTGCTGGCTTTTTGGAACTACTGCCCTGGGGGCCTGGGTGAGGGGTTTGGGTGAGGAACTTGAATGAGGGGCCAGTGTGACCTTTCAGAGGACAGAATGGAAAGTAATTGTAAATTACCATTACCATTACATCCCAGTACATTTATAGTAGTTTTTATTGCAAAAAATGTCAATTTAACCATCCATGGGTCAACAAAGAAAATGGGTCTCCAGCCAGAGGTTATGATTAATCTATTTCCCTGCAACTGAAGTCTAAGAAAATGATGCTCTGGAAAGATACATTACATTTATTTTGTACCTTTATATGCTTTCTGGGGATACAAATAACCCAAGACAAGAGTAGGAGGGGGGTAGATTGCCCAAGACCTATCTTTTTCTGTTTGCTACCCAGCTCACAAAAGCAGGGCAGGGTACTGGTTAAGAGTACAGGCTGCCTTACAAGGACGAGGTGAACCCTGGTGACATTCCTTACTATTCAGTGATTGAACCTGTCAGGGAAAATGATTGAACCCCTCTGTGCTTAACTTTCCACAAGGTCAAACATGGTAGCCAGGAGAGTGTTATAATACTGCAGAAAGTTATTGAAAGGATTTGGTGAGTTGAGCTACCCTGAGGTTGTGAAAAAGTGCAGCTGCTCTCAGAGCCTCAAGTAAGTTTTGCTCAAGGAAGAGCTGCTTTTGATAGGGGATAAAGAATAGAGGAGACACCACAAAGTAAAGAACATGTACCACACAAGGAGGTAGGGGTAGAAGGGATTAGCATAAAACATTAACCAAGACCCTTAGGGGTCTATAACCAGATTAAGAAATACAACACCCAGAAAGGGATCAGACTGCTATAAGAAGTCTCAAGAGCACAAACATGAAGGTGAAGGAATAAACCATCCACCCACAGAGATGAGCCTCTCCCTACCAAAAGATGATAAAAGCCTAATAATATTTCCCCCACATCGAGGCAGCCGTCTTACTGCCCACCCGTGACTATGCAGGTGCTTCTCTCCACCAGCTCTCTTCTCTGCAGGGCAGCAGCCTTCCTGCCTGTCCATGACCTGTACCAAGCTGGACTTCACTGACCTCCCTCAGTGGAGGCAGCTCTCCTCAAGGCTGACCATCTGCAAACATGCAGGCCTCTCTCAGCAAACCTGTCCCTTAGGGACAGCTCTTCCTGCCCGCTTGTGTCTATGCAAGTGTCTTTTACTTTCCTGTCCCTTTTCTAATAAACCTGCTCTTAAAAATATCTATGTCTCTGCCTTGTGGAGAAACTCTCCCAGGAACTTACCACATGCTGCTGAACAGGGGTCTCTGGTGAAAACTTTCCCAGCATGAACACAAGAACCCCGCACTCCAAAACCCACACAAAAAAAACATCATCAAGATAGACAATCAACTGTCAACAGTTCCCAATAACAAGATTATACCCTCTGATGTTGACATGTGACCTCATACTCTACCCCCTTCCCCCACTCCCAGAACCTATAAAAACTCCTTCCCTACTCAACCCAGCCTGACTTCTCTGACCTCCACTCTGCATGGTTAGTGAATCTCACCCAGGGGCACAATAAAGTTCCTGCTTGTCAGAAACTTGGCCTGGCTCTTCCTCTTCTACTGCGCGGAAACTGCGGTGGATCCTCTCACTGTCAATACCTCTGGCCTGGACCCCAGTGCTTGTATGCATAAATAAATAAATCTTTAAAAAAATAATAAAATTTAAAAAGACACATGACCTTATATATTTGTTTTAATCTTTATATAGAACCTATTTAAACTTTTGCCACAACCAATTCTAAGAAACTGAGTTAACTGGTTTGTATAGTGTTAATAAGTTAGGAGTCATAATTTAGAAAGAATGCAGGCTTCCAAACATATATATTCTTAATTATATATAATATTAAATATATGTAAATGTATATTAAATATATGTAAATGTATATTTATATTTTATATAATATATAAATATATAATTTATATATATTATGCTATAATATATAAATAATATATATTAAATATATATTAAATAAATATATATTAAATATCTATAATATTCATCAACTGTGAAAGAAAAATAATTCAATGGCTCCTTATTACTGCAACTCAGAATAATTTAAAGTTAATAATAATGATCCTGAATCATGAAGAAGAGATATTGAATACACTTGTTCATTAAAAGAGAAGTGGTGTGGGGCTTTCTAGTGGCAAGCAATCACCAGTCACTGCAGCATGATTTCAATGCCCAGCCAGGTAGCTGATCCACATGGAGCAACAGACCTCCCCCACAGCTCCCCTCAGTAGTGTATTTCAGTAGATCTGCCTGTTCTGCTCCCCACTCTGTCTCTGGTTAGGGGGAAAGGTAGTCCTGAATGGATTACACAGATAGGTTTGTGTATTCCAACCCCCACTCCAGACCACCAGTGTTACAGAACCACAAATCCGATAAGATGATTATCGAAGAGTGGATCACTGGGACCTGAGGGTGGAGTTAAGCAGCCAGGCTGGCTATAAAACCAAAGAGGTGAGCCTTGAGCGGTCTCTTCCTTCAGAGCCATCTCACTTGACTCAGAGACAGCCCTCAATGCACCATTGCATTCCAGCTCAGAAGATCTGGTAGGATATTTATGGATCTGTATCCCTCTCTTCCCTTTGTGATATTTTTGCTTTATTCCCCTTCTTTTATAAAATAAAACCCTTTAATAACTTTTGTCGCATGCCTAAGTTGGGACTTATTATATAAAAGTCTTCTGAGCGCTCGGGTGAGGACCCAGTCAGGAAAACCTATTTTATATTAGGGTTGTCCTGTAACAGTTCTCTCATCCCCTGCACCTTTGACCTAGACTCCAGTTCTTGTATGTATAAATAAACAAAATAAATTTTTTTTTAAAAAAAGACATATGGGCCTCCATGGTGGTGTAATGGGTTAAGCAATGCACTATGAAGCAAACCACAGCCATTGCAAGTTGAGTTCAATCCCTGGCCAGGGAGGTGACCCGCATGGCGCAGCAGACCTCTCCTGGTTCACCCCCTGCTCCCCTCAGCAGTGTATTTCAGTTGATCTGCCTGTTCTGTTCCCCACTCTGTCTCTGGTGGATCCTCTTACCTCCCCACACTTCTGGCCTATACCCCAGTGCTTGTATGCATAAATAAATCAATCAATAAAATAAAATTTAAAAAGACATATGATATCATATATATTTTTGAAATATGCTATGAAGGTTTTTAAATAATGTTTTAATTATTTTCTTGGCAAAATCTCTAAGATTAGTTGCAAATGGACCCACTAAATAATTCAATCAGTTAGCCTATGCTAGAAAGTTGTTCAATACAAACCAATTAAATGTTGAGCTACTTCATGTTACTGTCACCCAAATTTATGAATAAATGAATTAACAGAAGTGGGTGATCCATTACATAAACAGTGTTATTCAATTGGATTTAAAAGTACTCTTCAACACTTAAAAGAGTAAGTTTAAAGTTATTTGTCAAAATCATCAGTGTGAAATGATTCATTTTCTCTGATGATTCTCAGTAAATAATGACATGTTTTTCTAGACTTTTTGTAAACTTAGTCAAATTTCTTTAGGGAAGCAGTTACTATTTTAATCTTTCAGATGTAGTTCAGAATATCTTTTCAGAAATAACCTAGTTTTATTTCAGCCCTAACTTGTACCTCTTATTTACCAAATCTGCTTGCAAATAGGTTTTTACCATTCCTAGAAATCAACTGCTGTCAGTTCAGTGCCAGGCCCAGGGCTGTACAGGTACTTCATAGCCAAATGCCATCTCTAGCTTCAAGGCATTCTCCCAGGCTAGTGATAATTATATTTTATGTTGAGACAGGGTAGATGTAATGATGAGTTCAAAACATGTACCTGAAGGGTAGAGAGGACAGGCACCCAACCAAGATGTGTGTGAGGAGAGACAAAGCAGTCAAGAAAGCAGATTGCTAGGTTTTGAGCTATCTACAAAGAATCTTAGAGCACCTTGGGAAGAGAGTGGATAGGAGGCATTCCATGAGGCAATTTATGATGACTGGCCTGGGGGAGGGAGAGGATAATAGCCTGGGGCAAAGAACAATCACAGGCCCAGGGGAAGGGTGGAGGAAAAAAGCTTTTAAAGTCCACCCTTACTTTGCCACAACTGTGCATAAGGACAATTACTGTCTGTCCTTAACAATTCTTACAATGTTGAGAAGTTGATAAAACAGGTTCAGGCTGTCCAGCCTGGAACCATTCCTCCACCCACCCTCACCCAGCTCTGGGTTAATAGGCTACAACCTAAACAAGCCGCCTTCTCCCTTCCCCAGGCAGCTGCTGAGAAAGCAGAATAAGCTGATAGAGGGGCACCAGGGAATAACAATCAACAGTGGTTCTATGGTGCCCAAGGTCTGGTCCCTTAAAAGTCATCTAGAGGGACTGGGGTCTGAGCTTGGCCATTGGCTCTTCCTCAGTAGCTAATGGGACATGCATGGGAATTCATTAGGTATTGGTTATGGAAGCTAGGAATTGGAAACATTTGGGTGTCCATCACTGCAGGACCACAGAACCACAGAAAGTAGTATCCAAAGGGCCAGATCCTTTGCCTGATGAAAGTAGAGATGACGATTACCCACTCATGTTCATTCCCTTCTCAAGTCCAGGCCCCCTCACTCCAAACTACTTTCAGTTCCTTGAGCAAAACATTCTTAGCACTCCCACACCTGGACTGCCTTACCTTGCCTAGTCCACCTGGAAAACTCATCCATACTTCAAGATCCCAATCATTGGCTCTGTGGTGTTTCCTAGCTTTCCCAGCCCTGGTGTACTTGATGTCTGCAGTGCTTTATGCTCACTGCTATAACACTTACCATGACTTCTCACCTAACTGACTGTGAACTCTTTTGACAACAAAATTAAATCTTGTTCATCTTTATAGTCCAGAAACTAGTCTAGAACCTAGTCTAGAACACCACAGATGCTCAAAGCTTGGCAAATGAAAGAATGTATGAACGAATGAACATGTGCTGCATTGTGCTATTAAAAGGATAAAAGTCTGTCCTCAAAAGCTTATGATCTAGTAGATATGAAATACTTTAAAATTTTTGCTAAAGATATAATCTTGATAGATTATCAAGATCTTGATAAGAAATATGCCAAAGATATAACCTTGATAGAAATAATACATGAGTTAGAATGTAAACTTCTAGAAGGTAAATGATTCCAGGTACTTATGAAAATGCATATCCTCCTATTACAGTGTGTATCATTTGAGCTGACAGCAATAAATGACAAAAGTTAAAATTACAACTAGAATCTATTTGGAAACATATAATAACATGCTCATTATCATGGATCTGGCACATAATAAGCAGTCAATAAATTTTCATGGGGGGGCCTCCCTGATGGCCTATCACCACCAGGTATATCAGTGCTATCACCACCAAGGCTTGAGTTTGATCCCTGGTCAGTGAACTAACTCACGTATAGCCAGAAGACCTCTCCTGTCTCACCAGCTGTTCCCTTCAGCAGTGTATTTCAGTGTATCTGCCTGTTCCACTCCCCACTTTTTCTCTGGTGAATTCTCTCACTCCACCTCTGGCCTATACCCCAGTTCTTATATGCATAAATAAAAATAAATGTTAAAAAATAAACTTATTGAATTAGAGATTAGATAGTCTTAATCATAATGAAAAGTTATCTGTACACTAATGAGGCAAGTGTATCAGGAGTTGGGGTTACCTAGAATATCTCCATTTCATGGAGCTCTAGGCCCAGACTTCCTCCTGTATTTAGTATCCAGTTGCCAATAAGGTGATTCTTACCCCTTCTTTCAGGTAAAAGGAGTAGAAAAGAGTTGTGCATGGTCATAAACTGCCCCTCTGTACCCTCTCCATATGGTGATAACATAACTACTCACCAATCTCTGTCCACCCCACCCCTTGGTCACAGGACTCATGGAGCCAAACTCAAGTGTGGGAGATAAATTTTACTGCTAAGAGTTTAAAATAATACAAGAAGTACTAGATATCTAATCAACTATACTTTTCTGACTGTTGGGTCAGACAGGGAGAAAGTACAAACCAGAACCCAATTGTCTTGATGTTTACCAGAGGACCAATACACCCTAATGAACAAAAGAGCTCTGCCAGTGAACACTCCAGCCAGAGACCCTCAGAATGAAGACCCATGAAGGGAAAAGTTCCAGGAAGGAACTTTATGGAAGGACCTTGGTCATCCCTCTTTCATTCATTTGTGTGCTAAGGATTTTGGGAGAAGAAAACCAATGAAAAAGACTTGATTCCTGATTTAAACACTCCATCCATCAGAAATGGGAGATGCTCACAAGCAGCTATCATAGAAGAAGAAAGTAAAAATCCCTGAGGAAGTTACACAAAAGCGTGTTCAAAGACACAAGAAATCTCTGGAAGCTATTAGATACTCCTGACTGTAACACATACCAGGATTTTGAAAATACTAGACATCGGGGAAAAAAATCATTTGCTAATCCTTCTTACCTCTTGCTTAATTTCCTCCCTTCTCATCAGAGCCACTGGCATCTTCTGGAGCAAAATCCCATCTTACCATTACCCAAGAGAGTTGGGGGTGGTGACATCTAACCTGTGCAGAGTAGCACTGTGAGACAGGCAGTCTGATGCCTGCCTGCCTTGTGTAGTCAGCCACATACCTGCACAGCATCCCTAAGAGGCAAGAGAATACCTTCCAATGTTACAGGGTAACTTTAATATAAAATGGGTTTGCTTGACTGGGTTTTTACTTGTGCCCTCGAACGGCACTTATAATGCCCCAACTGCAGGCACACACAACAAAGGTTAATAAAGGGTTTTATTTACAAGGGAAGGAGAAATAGTGCTCTTCTCCCTGCCCTGTAACACCAAGACCCCAAACAGAAGCTAGTGCCAAACTATCTATACTATGTTTTCTCCTCACATTCCTATAATAAAGTTTAATTTACAAGTTAGGTACAGTAGGAGACTAACAGCAACTAAAAATTAAGTAAAACAATTATAGCAATATACTGTAATAAGTTATGTAAATGTGTGTGTGTGTGTAAAAATATCGTATTATAGTTAGTATTTTCAGATCAAAGTTAGCTGCAGGAAACTGAAACCATGCAAAGTGAAACCAAAGATAACAGTTTGCTACTACACTATTACTTCTATTTTACAAATTTTAAAAAAAGGACAGAGAAATTAGCTGAGTTGCCCAAGGTCACCCAGCTGATAAGTGGCATAGGCAGGATTTGAGCCCAGAATCTATGGCTTTAGCTGTCACAATACAGCCTCCCACTTGAGAAGATGTGATTAACCTTCTCAGGACATATTCAGCTGTATGATGCACAGTGATTTTTGGCCAAGTTTCCCCTTCATTTAAAACCACGTATACGTGACAAAAATGCCTCCACCTGTTAGTGATCTAGTTTTGAAAATTCTGTGGTTCTTCAAAGGACGCTTGCCAAAATTTTCAAGGAAAAATTGCTTTGTTCATCTGGAGGGAAAAAAATCAAATGTCGGTCTCTTGAGGTGCCCGCAGCCAGGAGACGTTAAGGTCCGTTTACTGGCTAAACCCCTATAGATCTTCTCCTGGTCCTGAGCAAAATGCTTAGCCTTCTTTGTTTCTCCGTCTCCAAAGTGGTTTTACAGCAGTGCCATCTCATGAAGCAGTAAGGATTCGATGATATTCCTCAGATGCTGGCTAAGCAGAGTACCTGACACAGTGAATTCTGAATAAATGTTGGCTTTCATTACTCGGGTTTTGGGTTCTCGATCCATTACGCAGGTCCTGCGGTCACAGCAAAAAGAGCTTTCCCTGTCCCAAAGTCGCTGCCAAGCCCTTTCCCAACGCACACCAAGAGGCTTCCCTGGAAGCCAGTCCTGGGCCCAGGAAGGAGGCAGGTTCCGGACTACAGAGGGGCGGCACCTCAAAACTTAACCCGGATTTCTCGGGCGAACTCATCTGTCGGTGGAAGATCGCCAGCTCTGTCTGACTGGTCAGGCGGCAGGAACAACGCGGTGCCGGCAGCAGGAAGAGACGCTCACCACCTGCCAGGTCCAAGAGTGGGCACCCTCCTTCACAGCATCCTGGAGGATTTCGTCCCCACCCCACTGGGAAGCCACCAGGGACAGGCCTAACAGTGCCAACAGGACAGTTCCCCCAAACTAGCTGGAATACATTCGCGAGGTTGTAAACGGGAAGCAGAGGGAGGAGCACAAAGCGCTCCGGAGAGCCAGGTAAAGAGCAACAGCCCTGGCGCACCTGGCGAGTCGCCCGCACCAGCTCCGAAGTCCGAGCCGCTGCCCAGCTCCCTCACTCCCCAGCCGCGCGCGCCCGGCAACCACGTGCGAACCGGCCCCTGTACCCGCGCGCGCCACCCCGCCCCCGCCCTGCGCGCCCTGCGCACCCCACGGTGCAGGCACTCACCAGGTGAAGAGTGTGCCTTTTACCCGGCGCAGCAGGCTGCCTACTGGGTCCCCCCATTCCTGCGGGGGAGGATCCCGGACTCCGGAGCCCGTGGGCGAGACTGCTTCCATGGGCACCCCAGCGTCTCCGGCGTCCGGAACCCCCAGAAGTACCGGGGCCCGGAAGACGGGAGGCGGCGCCTGTGCAGCTGCCGGGGGCTTGGCTGGGCTCGGCTGGGCTCGGCCGGCGCTGGCTGGCGTCCCTAGCGCTGGTGGCCGGGCTCCCTCTGCCGCAAATCATTAACTGTCAGGCCCCGGGGCCAGGCAGTACATTTGCAGATTACAACCTGGCACCTCCGAATCATAGATGGAGAAAGGGCACTCCCCCCGCCCCTGCCTTGGCGTTGGGTGACACCAACATGCATTTCAGGTTTTTATGCTCCTGATTGGAAATTAGCAAATGAGGTGATATGAGGTTATCTTCACTGATTGCCAGTCTGACCTAACCTAAGAAACAGGGATTAGCAAGGGCCTGAACTTCAGTAACTAGAATTGGAAAGGACAGGCCAACCCTTCCAGAATCTCCCAGTCTCCCTCCCTCTGAGAAATTTATGAAAAAGGTCTTTCCATCTAAAGGAACTGAAAACGCTTTAGTTCTTCCTTTCTTTTCCTAGCAAAGCATGGGGGATCCTGGGAGCGCGTCTTCATAGTGTCTCCTCCCTCACGTGTGTTGGGTTCCTGTTTCAATATGCTGTCATCTGTGAGGTGGCAGCGAAGCGGACCATGGCAACTCAGGATGGCTGGGTCCTACTTTCTATGCTTCTGTGGAATAAAGAGGCACTAGGAACTGGGATCGGAAGTTCCTGCCTCCAGAAGAAGCCATCTGGGAGACAAAAGGAAAAGTGTTGGCACAATTTTTTTCCTGGCCTTTTCCTTCCCTGGGCAGAGACTTTGCGGTGGGGTCTGGTGAGGGTGGAATAAGGAACAAAATAAGCAGATATTCAAAGGAGTTAGCAGTTCTGTGAGAAGATTCTAAGAAAGCAAAACGATATTGAAAAAGTGAAATGTATAAACCCCAACATTAGTAGCTACAGATACCCCAGAGTTTTAGTGAGAAGATTTTTGATTGCTGAGGCCAACTGGGGGAAAGGCTGATAAATAAACATGATTACCTACAGAGAGAAGACTGAATACATATAGTATGATCACCTTATCAAACATTATGAAGGCATTAACAAGAAAGGGGCTATACAGGATGTAGAAGGATTTTCTTTCTTTTTTAAAGATTTACTTATTTTTGCATACAAGAGCTGGGGTACAGGCCAGAGGCACGGGAGGTGAGAGGATGTGCCATAGGCAGAGTTGAGAGCAGAACAGGCAGACTGACTGAAATACACTGCTGAGGGGAGCGGTGGGCAAGGCAGGAGAAGTCTGCCACACCGTGTGGGTCCCCTCCCTGGCCATGGATCGAACTTGCACTGCTGTGCAGCAGATACTTCACAGTATGAAGCTCAACCCGCTGCGCCACCAGGGAGGCCCAGGATGTGGAAGGACTTCTCTAGCAACTGTTGAGTGACAGAAGTAACATGCAGAGAAGTAAGTTTGGTATGATCTCATTTTTGTAAGGCACACAGCTCATAAAACCTAGTTTATTGACCATTTTGATTTCACCTGAGCCTTGTCTGTTGCTATAACCCTTACCTTGCAATAATCCTTTCAAATAAAGTCTCTGACTACCCAGATCAGATATTTTTGGTCTGACAATAGGTATAGAGTTAAGTGAGCCTGGAGAAAATAGGAATCTATGTCACCTCCAGTCTTCCTGGACATTTAATGATTGTTGGCCAGATATGTACTGCTGATCTGGACCTGGAAAAGAATTATGGAATGGTGGTGAATGAAGGTCAGATGAGAGACAGTCTGTGTATCATGTTCATTTCCATGTTCTTGGAGGCAGGCAGATGAATTTACCTCCTTGTAAGCTTGTTTCAGATAGTTTTCTTCTCTGGGCAATGATTAAGTTTGCAAGTTCAAATGTGTTGAACAGTATACTTATTTATATATAGGTTAAGGAAATAAGTATGAATTAAGGAAATAAGATCAAAAACCCATACATAAGAAAATAGATTGTAACATAAATAGCAGTAAAAAAGAGTTAAAATATGCAAACAGAAAAAGAAAACTTCACTTTTAAAAACCATTTCAGGGACCTCCCTGGTGACACAGGGTTTAAAGTCTCAGCTATCAAGCAATCACTAACCACTGAGGCCTGAGTTCAATCTCCAGTCAGGGAGCTAACCCACGTGGCAAATCAGACTACTCCTATCTTAACCCCCTAATCCCTTCTGCAGTATATTTCAGTAGATCTGCCTGTTCTGCTCTGTCTCTGGTGAATCCTCTCACC
This sequence comes from Galemys pyrenaicus, assembly GCA_019455555.1. NCBI lineage: Eukaryota > Metazoa > Chordata > Mammalia > Eulipotyphla > Talpidae > Galemys > Galemys pyrenaicus. The sequence continues at coordinate 1,000,403 of JAGFMF010011410.1, forward strand.
CCTCTACCTCTGGCCTTTACCCCAGTGCTTATGTGCATAAATAGATAACAAAAATGAACCTTTTTTTTTTTTTAACTGTCCTTTAAAAAATAAATAAGGGCCTCCCTGGTGGCACAGCAGGTTGAGCACCACACTGAAGCATCCATGGCACAGCAGCATGAGTTGGATCCCAGGTCAGGGAGGGGACCCACATGGCACAGCAGACCTCTCCTGCCTTGCCGGCTGCTCCCCTCAGCAATGTGTTTCTGTCGATCTACCTGTTCTGCTCCCCACTCTGTGTCTAGTGAGTCCCCTCACCTCCCACGACTCTGGCTTATACACAGCTCTTGTGTGCATAAATAAATAAATGTTTTAAATAAATAAAATGAAAACTCTCCAGCATAGGTGATTATATAAAAGCATAGTCCCTTTTATATAAAATTGTTTTCTGTATACTTACAATTAAAAAATGGATTTAGATCTTGTGACAGATTGAATAACAACCATCCCCCCTCCCCCAATCTAGCTCCTACTCCCTAGAACCTGCAAATATTGCACTTTAACAGAGATAGGAACTTTGCACATGTAATTAAATTATATATAATATAGAGAGGTCATCCTGAATTACCTGGTTGACCATTAATGTAATCTAATCACAGGTGTCCTTATAAGAGGGAAAAGAAGGTGATACAATGATGAAAACAGAAGTTGCAATGATATGACTGGAGGATGGGAGAGGTCACAAGCTAAGGAATAAATTCAACCACTAGAAGGTCAGAGCCTCTGAAAGGGAGTTGTGCTGCCCACTAGCCTTGACTATAACCTAAAGAAACTGATATGGGACTTCTGAGTTCCAGTACTCTATTGGTGGTAATTTGTTACAGAAGTGACAGGAAACAAATGCAGATGAATACACAGTAATTTGTGGAGATCCTGACAAAAGCAAGTTGCAGAGCTGCAGATAAATTGCATGATTCCATTTTTTAAAATTTATTTATGCACACAAGAGCTGGGATACAGGCCAGAGGCGTGGGGAGTGAGAGGATCCACCAGAGAGAGAGTGGGGAGCAGAACAGGCAGATTAACTGAAATACACTGCTGAGGGGAGCAGCAGGCGAGGCAGGAGAGGTCTGCTATGCCATGTGGGTCCCCTCCCTGGCCAGAGGCAGGGTTCAAACTCTCCAACTCAAAGTCACGCTATGGTGTGGCAGTTGCTGAGGTCCACTTCACAGTGTGTTGATTAACCCATTTTGCCACCAGGGGGCCCCTGATTCCATTTTAGTGAAAACCAAGTGACTATCTTACTATATATAACCTATATACTTAGATATATTTGGGCTTGAGCAAAAAGAAAGGTGATAGCTTAAATCATGGGAGGGCAGTTCAGGCGGTCAGGGAGGGGAAATTTCTATCTACATCTTGTGTATACTACTATTGCAATTTGCAAAATGTTCAATTAACACATTTTCCGACAGATTATGTTACTCTTAATTTAAAACATGTTGAGCTTAATATGTACTCCCACAGGTTAATGGGACCAAGACATGTAGCCAGTCACTGACATGGGCTCTAAAGTTATGGACAGAGCTCCTCCTCAAAATAGCGGTGGTGGGGAGCATCAACAAAATGAAAAGGTGACTGACTGAATGGGAAAAATATTTGTAAATCATATATGATAAGGAATTATTATCAAGACATATAAGCAACTCAAATGTTTCAACTGCAAAAAACTAGACAATCCAATTTGAAAAATGGGCAAAAGATCTGCATAAATATTTACCCAAAGAAGACATATAGATATGGCTAACAGGTACAAGAAAAGGTGTCCAATACTACTAGTCATCAGAGAAATGCAAATCAAAACCACAATGAAATGTTACCAACAAGTCAGGAAGTCACTAATGAGAATGTATATTGATGCAATCACTATGGAAATGGAGGTTCCATTTAAAAATTTAAAGATAGAGTTACCGTCTCATCCAGCAATTTCACTTCTGGCAATTTACCTGAAGGAAATGAAAAATACTACTTGAAAGATCTCTGTACCCCCACATTAATTGCAATATTTTTGTAATGTCAAGATATGGAAAAACCTAGGTGTTCATCAATGGATATGTGGATACAGGAAATGTGGTAAAGTAGTCCCCCCCTTATCTATGGGGGATAAACTCCAAGACCTCCAATGGGTGCCTGAAACCTCCAATGGGTGCCTGAGATAATTCTGAATCCTGTATGTATTGTTTTTCCCTATTCATCCACAGTATGATAAAGTTTAATTTATAAATTAAGCATAGTAAGCGATTAATAAGTAATAACAAAATAATCATAATAATATATTGTAATAAAAACTTATGTGAGTGTACTAATATTTTATGACCACAATTGATCCATGACCCAATGATAACTGAAGTTGAAAGGTTAACCACAGATAAGAGGGTCCTACTATATGTACATGTGCTTAGACACCTACATACACATAAAAACAATTGAATAGTGTTCATCTATAGAAAGAATAAAATCTCACCATTTGCACCAACACAAATGAACCTTATGTGAAAAAAAGACAGAGAAAGACAAATACCATGTGATCTCACTTATATATGGAATCTAAAAACAGATACCCACATAGACACAGAGAACAGACTGGTGGTTGCAGGAAGCAAAGAGGGGAGGAGAGAGGAATGGGTGAAGAGGATCAAAATGTACACAGTTATAAAATAAATAGCTCATGGAGGGACTGTAATATACAGTCTGATGACTATATAATACTGTAGTGTATATTTGAAAGTTGCTAAAAGAATAGATCTGAAGAGTCCTTATCACAAGGAAAAAATTGTACTATGAATGGTAAAGGACGCTAACTAGATTTATTGTGCAGATCATTTCTCAGTACGTGCATATATTAAACTGTGTTGCATACCTGAAAAAGTAATATAATGCTATATATTCATTTTACCTTAATATTATTTTTTTATAGTTATGGGACACTTCACAATTTTTATTTCTTCCTAGTCAGTTTTGCATTTCAAGGAGTCTGTATATTTTACTTGTTTTTAAATGTATTAATACAAAGTTGTATAGGGTATCCTTTTTATCTTTATCTATAACAATATTTCCTTTCTGATAAAATTAGTGATTTATGTCTGTGTATTTTTATTCTTTTCACATTTTATCAGATGATTATTATTCTTTCAAAGAATCACTTTTGGCCTTGCTGATTTCCTTTACTGTATCTTTAGCTTTTTATTCTGTTCTATCAATTTATGGTATCCTGTTTCTGTTCCATTCAGTGCTGTCCTACTTTTCTAATTTTGTAATTTGGTTGCCTAACTCGTTAATTAGAAGCCTTTAAATGTTAGCATTTAAGGCTCTAAATTACCTTCAAACTACAACTTTTGCTGCATTACACGTTTCGATACATAATGTTTTCATTCACTTTAATTTTATAAGTTCTAGGGACTTAAAATTTTTCCAGTGTGATTTTTTTTATAGGGCATTTTTTGTACTCACTGTTTTACCATTAACTTTATTGTAAAGATTTATTTATCATGCATACAAGAACTGGGCTACAGGCCAGAGGTGAGAGCATGAGAGGAGTCAACAGAGACAGAGTGCGGAGCAGAACAGGCGGAATATACTGAAATATACTGCTGAGGGGAGCAGCCTGTAGGACAAGTTAGGTCTGCTGTCTCATGTGGGTCAGCTCCCTCCCTGGCCTGGGATTGAACTCATGATGCAGTGTCTGTAGACAGCTTCATGGTGCTATGCCTAACTCTTGTGCCATCGAGGAAGCCCCTGTTTTACTGTTGACTTTTTTTAAAATTTTCTTTATTTATATATATTTGGCATCAGTTGTGGTCCCCATTTCCCACCACCATTTCACCAGTGCACCATCACCTCAGTCCTTTGTGCTCTTTCTGCCCTCATCCCATTTCCTCCCCCTAACCCCCCCAAACAAAGTGTTTTGATTTGTTTTTTTTTTTTTGTAGTGCTTTTTTTTTTCTCATTGTT
>JAGFMF010011410.1:1030158-1094489 GCA_019455555.1 Galemys pyrenaicus
TCAGCAATCAAAAATGAAAAACTAGACGCAGTCATAGGAACATGGATGGAACTGGAAGGGATTATGCTCAGCGAAGTAAGTCAGAAGGCAAAAGAAAAACACCATATGGTTCTCCCCTAGGAGGAATATAAGGGAACCAAATAAGGATCAAGGAAAGGAAAGGAATAAGAACAATAATAATAATAATAATAAAGACACAGAAACCAAAAATGAGGAGTCAAGGACAGACTGGGGACACTTGGTGGTGAGGGAAGAGGGGGAGTGTTGAGGGCAGACGGGAGCACGGGGTACTGAGGTGATGGTACACTGGTGATATGGTGATGCGGAATACATGGGGATTACAATTGATGTAAAATATATATAAATAAAAAAATTAATTATCATACTTCCCATTAAAAAAAAAGAATACCCCATTGTTAAGGACCTCCCTGGTGGTGTAGGGGTTAAGTCCTGGCCAGGGAGGTGACCCAAATGGCACAGCAGTCATCTCTTATCTTACCCACTGCTCCCCTTAGCAATGTATTGCAGTAGACCTGCCTAGTCTGTTCCCCACTCTGACTCTGGTGAATCTCCCTACACACACCTCTGGCCTATATGTCAGTTCTTCTATGCATAAATAAATATTTTTTTAAAAAAAGATAACAGTTGTGAATGCCCAGGAAGAGCTTCTCTTCTTACCTGAGATTTTTAGTCCTTCCTAAAAAAAAAAAAAAAAAAAAAAGATCATTACATCCTAAGGTTCTGCCCTTTTCTTTATTGAAAAAGCAATTTTTTTTCTCTCTTTTATGACCTACTAAAACATAATTGGAGAGCTCTCATCCAATTCTAGGTTTATCAGTAATAGTAATCATGTAATAGTAATCTTAAAAAATAAGCTTTCTAAGAATCTCAGGGTAAAGATGAGATCACCTCTTGTTTGTGAGAATTCTTCCCCTCTCTGTCCTTGATGCTCCAGATTCTAAAATCTACAGTAAATATCCCCCTGTTTATTCCATTATTATTAAGAATTTACAGCCATGTGAATTCACTATATGTATGTTATTAAATTCATTGTTTTTCAATTACTAATCCATCTAATGCTGTTTTGATTTTTTGCCCAGGCTGAGAAGAAACCAGAAAGTACGGGGTGATTTATTTTGTATCCCAACACTGGAATATTTAAATGTGTGAGATATATACCCCTACCTACCTAGGGCTAAAGGTTATAAGTTTCTGGGCTATTTACCAGCAGTAAGATTACAATGTGTAACAGTATGAATAAGCATCACATCTCTTATGGTGAACACTCCTGCAGGTGCATTGATTCTCTTTGGTTTTGTTCTCAGTCAGCAAACTTTGGAACTCCCTTCCTGGAGCTCTTTTTATACTACTCTCATTCTCATTAAGGAGTAAATAAGGGGCCTCTGCTGAACATGCCAAGGCGGGAAAATGCATAAGGAAATTAGGTTCATAGTCCAGAGTTATTTCATGTAAAATCTACACTGCAGATTAATTGCATTATTGTTCAAATACTGAAGTGCCTTTGAAAAATTTCCAAGCAGAAGGACAAAGAGAAAAGGTTTACATTTAGAATGCAATGGATCGTTTAAAAGTGCTGCTCTTAAAAAATAAGCAGGTAAGCACTTGAGAAATGCGGGCATATAGCATTGAGTGCATATACAGATATTTTAAGCTCAAGAATGGAATGAACATCTTATGAACTGCTGACAGTTTTGAAAAGTATTGAAAAATCATAGTAGCACAAAGTCAATTGAAAAGTCAATTACAGTGACATCCTGTATCAATTGCCTAAGCACTGTTCCCTATTGTTTCTTACAATTATCCTGATAGGTTCACCCTACTTGTCAACAAAAATTAAATGGTAGAGTTTTAGTGACATTATTATTGAGAGGCTGCCTACTTTTACCAACCACTCTCCAGACATTTACTAGTGCACTACAGTGTGTAGTTGTAAATAATTAAAATCAAATAAATTCAGAACAGTTAAATAATTTAGACACTCATCAAAATAAATCAGCTGAGAAAATCCGGAAACTTCATATATTTGATTTTTTAAATTTTGTTTCTTCATTAAATCTGATAAGATGGGGCCTCCCTGGCGGCGCAGTGGGTTAAGCAACATACTATGAAGCAAACTGCAGCCACTGCAGCACGAGTTCGAGTTTGGCCCCTGCTGCCGACCAGGGAGGGGACCCACATGGCATAGCAGACCTTTCCTGCCTTACCCGCTGCTCCCCTCAGCAATGTGTTTCAGTCGATCTGCCTGTTCTGCTCCCCACACTTGTCTGATGAATCCTCTCACCTCCTGGGACTCTGGCCTGTACCCCAGCTCTTGTATGCATAAATAAATAAATCTTAAAAAATAAATAAATCAATCTGATAAGATTTTTAAAAAACCCTAAATTTCCAACTCTTTTATGCCAAATATCATTGCCCTTACTATCTTGCAAAGTGCTTTTGCTAGAAAATAACCTTAAATGCATAAACAAAAAGAATCCATAAGCTGTTCATTAAATTTGGGTGGAGGGGCCTCCCTGGTGGCACAATGGGCTAAGCAAAACGAAGCAAACGCACCATGAAGCAAAATGTAGCCACCGCAGTACAAGTTCAATCCCTGCCTCCTGCCAGGAAGGGAACCCACATGGTCCAGCAGAGCTCTCTGGCCTTGCCCGCTTCTTTCCTTGGTAGTGCATTTCAATCGAACTGCCTGTTCTGTTCCCAACTCTGTCTCTGGTGAACCCTCTCACTCCCCATACCTCTGGCCTAGTTCTTGTATACATAAATAAATAAATCTTTAAAAAAACAAAAACAATAAAATTGGGTGGATTTTCCAAAAGTCACAAGTGTCCCAAATTGACATAGATGTCCCACTTTCCCCCAAGCACATTTTCATAAACCATACTTCCTAGTGTTCGGTTTCAGGTAGATGGTCCTTGAGGTCAACATAGGAATATATGTATTAAAAAGCACCCAGTTGGGTATAGGGGGGCTCAGGCAGAAGTCTTGGCATTAGGGGCATGCAGCAGAACCCATCAGAGGCCTCTGGACCTTGGGAACTGCTAGTCATCCTTGACGGGGATCCTTTCCAAGACCTACTCTCAGCTGGCCAGAGGGTTACCAGGCTGCAGATTTAAGTGGGGGTGGGGGAGTATTGGGGGTGGGGACGGGGCGTCACCCATCCTGGCGAGCTGCTCCTGTGCCTTCATGAAACTACTCTCTAGACAAGCACTGTGGGGGCTCCACGCTTGGGAGCCAAGTGCAGATCCTTCCACGTTTCCTGCCAGGGCCCGTGATGGCTTCCCAAGGGTTCAGGGTTTATCAGTCCACTTCTGGATGACTGAGTACTTGTGCGACCTGGTTTTCTACCTAGCAACACTTCCGCTTCAGACTGGCTGGAGAAGCTGCCCGGCGGTCCAGAGCCACGCGATCGTGTGGAACTAGTGGCCGCGAAAGCGCAGGAGATCCATGACGGGGGTGGGGCCTCTAGCCTGACTGAATTCTAATGCCTCTGAAACTCTGGGTTGACCGGTAATAGGCAGCTAAGCCCAGAAGATGGTGCTGGCTGGCCCTGGCAGTAGAGGGTGGCAGAGAGGGTATGTCTCCAGACTGCAAGTGTCAAAATGTTAAAAGTCCGTTAACAGGCTATCTCTGGGTCCTTCCTGTTCAAACACTGTTGAAGCAAGAGACAGATTCACCGCCACGGGGCGACCTGCCTAAGTTTACAATATGATTAACCCCGCATGAGGCTATAAGCCAAAAAAAGTTTTTGGAAGTGAGGTCAAAAGTGGAGTATTATGTGCAACCCTGAAAGAATAAGCAAAAAGCCCGACTGAAGGAAGGGATTTCCTAAGAAACAGGAAGATGAAGACAGAAAGGTAGGTTGGAACCAAAGCTTGAAAATTAAATCGAGAGGTTCTGCTTTCATGTTAGAGAAAGTAAGACAACTGTTGAGTAGTGGAGTAGTAAGGCGGCTGCTATAGAAAAAAAAAAATGAGGAAGAAAAGATACTGAGTGTAGGGCGAGCCATTAGAAGGTAATTATTGCGGCACCAGATTGCAGCACATCATTGGAATCAAAGTGAGAACTATTCCAAAATCACAAGGTTGAGTTTAGTTTCTCAGATACGAGCAGTGACATTAAAAAAAAAAAAAAGTAATTATTCATGTGGTTTCTGGTCCTAAGTTATTTTGACCTAAATATTTCATGATGCTATTTATACACAGAGGAAAGCAAAAGTTGGGGGGGGGGAGGGGAGAGCGTTAATCACTTACCTGGTTACTAAAGGCCTGTTGAGATCTGAAGGCAGGCTGTATGCCCATTATTTCATTCTTTATCAGGCTCCTCTGGTTCACTGGTCTTCAGCAGGGGTTGAAAAGACTGATTGTCTGCAAGCAGTAGATTTTTACAAAACTGTTACAGGGCAGGGAGAGGAGCACCTCAGAACCCCAAACCTGCCTGCTCTAAATGGGTTCTGCCATCTGACGCATCAAGACAAACATATAAGGCCTTTAATGGAAAAGGATTTTAATACAATTTATAAACAATACAGAAAAGATGAATAATATAGTTACTAAAGCAAGCTTTCAAAATTACCCAACTCCTTGAGGGTGAAAGTCCAGCCAAATGGGATTGGCTCAAAGCAAGGCCCAAAAACCTGCCATAAGTCTGAAGTACCTTTTGGTGGAGACCCATAGAAAAGGGTCGGAAAGGTCAGACAAATCTGGGAGTAAAAGAGCAAAATCAAAGTCAACATAAAAGCTGCCATTGTTAAACTCCCTATAGGTCTCTAACCTACATTTGTTCCAACCTGTCCAGGACCAAAAAGCAAGCAAAGTTTCTTCACATGACTCTCTGTGAGGGGCGGAGAAGGATTCTGACTGAAACGGGGGTAGAGAAGGCTCTTCAAGGCCAGAGAGCCCCCCCAAGGTCCCCAAAAGGGTAAAAGGCTACAAACCAGAACAATGCTTGATACTGTCTGTGTATGGGTTCTCATCCACGTGCAGAATTGCAAGAGGAACTTGTAACAGGAACAACAACCATGGGGTTTATTTACAAACAGGGGGAAACAAAAAACACTTATGTATCCCCCAGAGGCTGCTTCATCCAGACAGCATCAGTGTTGGTAGTCACCAGTCACCAGGAGTGCTGGGCAGCACTGGCCAGCAGCAATAACCACTACTCAGCCTGCAGAGGCAGTGTTCAGAGACATCCAGTGTTACAGTTCTTGTGAGTTGGTGGTTTATGCCAACAATAATCAGCTCTTTGAGACACCAGGCCCATGGCATTTGGTGCTCTTTCCAGTCAGTATCAGAGACAGGACCAAGGCCTGATCTCTGCAGAATCCTTCAGCCTCTCTCCCCTCCTCAGAGGGAAGCTGCGGGAGGCTTCTCTCCTTTCTTCAGAGGCTGGAACCGTATTCTCCTCTTCAGGGCTCTCCTCTTCCTCTCCAGGGGCTCTTCCTAGGGACTGTCGCTTCTCCGGACTCCTTCCTCTGGGCTGCAGCTTCTCCATCTGCTCCTCTGAAGTATGATGAGTCGCTCTGAATGAGTTCCCCAGGCTCCCTTCGACTCTGCCTTATATACACATCTATCAGGGTGCCCCACCCCACAGTCTGATTGGTCCATTTTTCAATCTTCTGATTGGTCCATTTTTCATTCCTGAATCTGAATGGCCTGTTCCACAATTCAGGAAGTGCAGTTGACAAAAGCCTGGTGACCCTGATGTCAGAGGTGGTTATTGCCATCTAAAGATCTTAGATGAGTTACTTAATCTTTCTGAGCTTCAATTTCCTTACCAGAAAACGCAAGATCTAATAAGCTTACAAGGGCTAATAACCTGATGTCTGTAAAGCTGAGCACTCTGAAGAGTGTTTGTGGGAGACCTTGTTTTGCCATCCCACCTTTTCAATGTGACTTTGACATATCAAAGGTAGGAGTTGTCTTTGTCTGTCCGGGCTGCTGTAGTGAATTCCACAGAGTATCCCTTAAATAATAGACATTTCTCAGCGTTCTAGAGCCTGGAAGACCCAGATCAGGGTGTTAGCATGGCCTGGTTCAGGTGAGGGTCAGAATCTTTTCTGGGGCTGTGGATGGCTGACTTGTGTATGTCTTCACATGGTAGAAAAAGAGAGTGACCTCTCTGCCCACTATTAGTGAGGGCTCTACTCTCACTGCCTGCTTAACTACCTCCTAAAGTCCTCACCACTAAATGCTATCGCAATAGTGAACTGATTTCCAAGTATGAATTTTGGAGGACACAATCATTCGGTCTGTCATGGGGTTTAAGTTCCCTACCCTTGTGTGTGGATGGGCTTGTAAGTATAGTTACGATGCCATGTGGCTTCTGAAGCTGGGTCACAAAAGCAGATATGGAGAAGGGGCAGGGTATGGGGGTTGGGGGTGGAGAAGCTTGAGACATTTGAAAGCTTGTCTGCCGCTCACAGGATTGCATACTTAGATGAAGATTACTCTGAAACCATGATAAATGAGACAAAGCAAGGCCAGTTGATGATACTCTCTAAGCACAAAAAGAAGGTCACTGTGCCACAAAAACAATAACTCTCCTTTCTGGCCCAAATGAGTGACTGCTCCTTTTTTTTTTTTTTTTTTTTTTTTTACCAGTTGCGGTTTTATCCTGATTCTAGTCTATGCTTGTAAATGTACCATTTACTGATGCATCAGTCAGAAGTGCATGCAATCTGACAGCATCAATTCAGAGTGAATCCTGAGACCCTCTAAGAATTCACTCCATGGGAGCCCAAATGCTGTGATAGTTTGATGGCTTCTTCCTAACATCCTCTTAATGAGACGACCATGGGGTTTGTTCTCCCTCTGGGTGAGGAGTATTCAATCTAAGTTGACTTAAACTATGCCATTTCTAAGGTGGCCTTTGGTTTGAGAACACAGACAATATGTCCTCAGTTTTTCATCCCCCCCTCCTGGATACTTGCTTAGGGGGAAACCAGTTGCCTTGTAAGCAGCCCCACTATCCTGAAGATACCAGCTGTCAGGGAGATTGCAATAAGCAACCATACAAAGCTAAGAGGGGGGAAAAGCTGTTCAGTCATCAGATAATGCAGCCCTAAACCCCACCCTTACTCTGAACTGCAGGGAAGACTAAGAGCAAAAACTATATGGCTTAGATCTTCCTAAATTTTTGACTCAGAGAAAGTGCAAGAGACATTTAATGACTCTAATTTGAGGTCACTAAGATGGGGCTATTTACAATACCTAACTGGAACAGGGTAGAACATTTATATAACTTCTGGCACACAATAGGTGCTCAATAAGTGGTACATGTTAGTTAGAACTTGAAAGAAGTAAGGTTATTATGTACAAAATTTCATAACATAGCAATGTTGTTGTTGTTGTTATTGTTTCCCCCCAGTGAGAGTCCTTTGACCAAAACTTGTGGATTGTTGTCCACAGGTCCAGTCAATGTATTTTAATCCTGATAGTGAAGTAATGTAGACAGGTCAATAATCCTAGATAAGGAGATGAGTCCATTTTAAGGCAGTACTAGAGTACCACTATGCTTTCTTTTTCTTTTTTTAGTTAAAGTATACAATGGAACCAAATAAAAAACCCAGGATGGACAACTAATCTTTGACAAAGGGGCAAAGATCATGCAATGGAACAAGGACAGTTTTTCAATAAATGGTCTAGGAAATCTGGACTGCTACATGCAAAAGAATGAAGTTAGACTATGACCTCATACCACAAACAAAAACCAGCTGAAAATGGATAAAAGACTTGGACATAAGACCTGAAACCATAAAATGTATAGGAGAAAATACAAGCAAAAAGCTACATGATATACATCTTAGCAATACCTCTAAAGACACATCCCCAGAAGTAAAGAAAGTAAAGGAAAAGATGAACAGCTGGGACCAACCACATCAAATTAAAAATCTGTAGAGCAAGAGAAATTCACCAAAACAGAGAGACACCCTACGACTGGAAAATTTTTTTGCATGTGATACTACTGATAGTGGGCGGATCACAAAGATCTACAAAGAGCCGACTCAACAAAAACAAAGTAAGCAAATGGGCAGAAGAGCTAAAAAGACATTTCTCCAAAGAGGAAATGCAAATGGCCAACAGGCATATGAGAAAAATGCAACATCTCTTTTAATCAGAGAAACGCAAATCAAAACCACTGAAATACCACCTCGCACCAGTAAGAATGGCACGTATCAAAAAAATCAGCAACAACAAATGTTGGTGAGGATGTGGAGAAAAAGGAACTCTACTTCGGTGCTGGAGGGAGAGCAAACTGGTCCATAGTGATGGAAAGCAGTGTGGAGGTTCCTCAAACTACTAAAAATGGAGCTCCCATATGACCCAGAAATCCCACTCCTAGGAATATACCCAAAGAACACACACACACACAAAACTGATTCAACAAAACACCTGCACCCCTATGTTTATAGCAGCACTCTTTACTATAGGTAAGGCCTGAAAACAACCTAAATTCCCCAGAATAGATGATGGGGTCAAGAAGATGTGGTACATATACTCAATGGGATACTATTCAGTGATCAAAAAAGATAAACTAGAGTCATTTGTAGAAACATGGATGGAACTAGAAGGGACTATGCTCAGCAAAATAAGTCAGAAGGCAAAAACCAGTTTTTAAGTTTTTTTTTTCTTCCTGTAATTTTGATGTATTTACTGTTTTGTTTTGGCGAATGTCTCCAGATTTTATTTTTATTTTGCATGGACTGACGAACTATTTTCCAGAAATGGAGGACTTTTTCTTGTTTGCCATACCTGTACTGTGGTTTTTCTTTCAAACTGAATCCCTGAAAAAGACTGTCTTCTAAGGCAAATCTGTGCCACCATAGATGCAGTGGAATAAAAATTTAAAGGCAGGATTTTAACAGGGTGGTTCCCAGGAAAAAGTGAAGTTCTAGGGTCCTAAGTAGGGTGGAGTTGAGCAAGGATAAATAGAAGAAGAGAGAGAGGAGACTGGAGAAGGAAGAAAGCAGGATGGATAGCAGCAAGGAGTCCTAGAGGAGGCGCACAGAGCAGAGAAACATGTGAAGAAACTGCAATTGCTTTTTGGTCCTGAACTGTTTGAAACAGATTTGGATGAGAGACCTATGGGGAGCTTAACAATGGCAGCTTTTATCCAGATTTTGATTTTGTTCTTTTACTCCCAGATTTATTTTGTTAGGAGGAAAAGTAGTCCTGAATGGATTACACAGACATGTTTATGGACTCCAACCCCCACTCTAGACCATCAGTGTTCCAAAACCACAAATCTGATAAGATGATTTTCAAAGAGTGGATCACTGGGGCCAGAAGGTGGAGTTAAGCAGCCGGGCTGGCTATAAAACCAAAGAGGTGAGTCTGGGTTCTCTCTTCCTTCGGAGCCATCTCACTTGATTCAGAGCCAGCTCTCAACACACCATTGCATTCCCGCTCAGAAGATCTGGTAGGATATTTATGGATTTGTATCCCTCTCTTCTCCTTGTGATATTTCTACTTTATCCCCCTTCATTTATAAAAGAAAACCCATTAATAACTTTTGTCACATGTACCTGAAGTTGGGACTTATTATAAAAGTCTTCTGAGCGCACAGGTGAGGACCCAGTCAGGGAAACCTATTTTATATTAGGGTTGCCCTGTAACAGTTTGACCCTTTCTGACCCTTTTCTATGGTCTCCACCAAAAGGTACTTTAGACTTGTGGCAGGCTTTTGGACCTTCTTTGGGCCAATCCTATTTGTCTGGAATTTTACCCACAAGGAGTTGGGTAACTTTGGATGCTTGATTTAGTAACTGTATTTTTGTCTTTTCTGTATTGTTTATACTAATTGCATTAAAGTTCCTTTCTATTAAAGGTTTCATATGTTTGTCTTGATGTGGTGGATGGCAGAACCCATTTAAAGCAAACAGATTTGGGGGTTTTAGGGTGCCCCTCTCCCTGTCCTGTAACAGAAACTAAAATAATTAAACTAAACTGAGGTTGAGAATGTACATAGAAAAAACCAGAATTAACCTGACAAATGCCCTAAGTTAGAGAATGTAAAAGCAAAAAGGAGGCCATTTGTGGAGACAAAACATTTAATGGGGGTCAACCCAGGAAAAGGGAACGGGTAACATGAATGCTGATAATGACTACTTTTGAAGTATATCTTTCAAAATTCATCTCTCAGTAGTATTCAAGAAGACATAAGATGCTGAAAATTTACTAAAGGATAATAACAATGAAAGTTTGATATCGAACCTCTTTCCAGGAATTCTGCCAATAGAAATTAAAACATTGAGAGACATAAACATTGTGATGTTTTCCAATTAAATATACATTGCTGTTGTGAAGTGAAGCTAATAGTAGTTTTATACAAATAAGTAGTTGTATACAAATAAGTGATTTAATAGTAACCACAAAATTTCTAGGAAGGATAAGGTGAAACTGTCCATAACAGTAACTTCTAATGTATATAATGGGAAATAAATCAATCACTAGGTCTGTCCAACTCTATTAACAAATTGGAGGTGTTTTATCAACTGGAAAAATCCTTTCCTCAAAATCAGAAACCATATAACTCCAAAAGAGAATTATTAACCTTTTCATTAATTTATCCAATAATTAAATACTGAGTGCTTACCATTGCCAGGTACAATTCTGATGTTGCATATATATGGGAATTGGAGTAGAGAAGTTAATAAATAAGATAATAAAAACATGGGAAGTTTATCAGATAGTTGTAAGTGCTAGTAATAGGAGGCAAGGAATGGGAAAACTGAAATTGGTGGCAGCCAAGGCTTGAATCAGAACTAAATGCTAGCTTGGCTTTGTCATGGAGTAGTGTTTGGTTCTCAGGCACCTTACTTCCCTGGATCTTAGTTCCTCATACAGCAAATAAAACTCATTTTAAAACAGTGTACTGAACACATGTTTACCATTGTTCCATTTCAAAATATAAGCAAGTGATATAGTAAACAGATTCACAAAAAAGAAGACAATAGTAGACAAGGGTGTCATGTAAATTTTTCAAAGACCTTAACTAGTGGTAACACTAAGCAGAACTGAGGAAGCTGAAATTTCAGTGTGGAAAGTCAAAAGTCAAACCAAGCCACTGAAGAGAATAAAGTGACTCAGAAGAAATAGACTAATCAAGAACCAAAATAAAACTTTAAAAGTAAAGTTAATATCATCAGAGATATAATAACATATCCATGAAACAAGAACAGTGTACTATAAAAAGAAAAAAATCAGAGAGCAACAATAAAAACTTCTTGGAAATTCAAGTATGATAACACAAAAATTAATTCAACAGAACAACTAAAAGGAGCCTTCCTGGTGGCAGAGAAGTTAGTCTCAGCACTATCACTGCCATGACCTAAGTTTGATCCTCTGGGTGGGAGCTAACCCACATATGATGCAGCAGGCCTCTCCTGTCTCACCCACTGCTGCCCTTAGAAGTGTATTGTAATAAATCTGCATGTTATGCTCTCCACTCTGTTTCTGATGAATCCTCTCACTCCCCCACACCTCTGTCCTGTATCACAGTTCTTGTATGACTAAATAAATAAATCTTTAAAAAAAATTGAAAGATAAAGTTGAAACTAAGAGAAACCAAATACAATGGGGTAGAAAATGGTAGATTGGCAATAAGAAAACCCAAAAGATCTTACATCCTACTTTTAGACTTTTCTGGAAGAAGACAAAGAAATGGACAAAAGGAAATTCTTGAAGAAAAACAAATACAAAAATATCCTATAACTAAAAAGCAAGTGTATTAATAATGGAAGCATCCACAATGAAAGAAAAAGCCACATTATTATTAAAGTTTGATAAAGATAGGCACAAAGAAAAGCTCCAAGAGAGTCAGGTCAATGTCATTTTTGGCTTCCAGACTCTAAGAGACACACATTGGATGGAGGTTAGTTATTTAGTAAGCCATTTCACTGCAACTGCCATACCATATCTCTTTCTTTTTTTAATATATTTTTTGGTAGTCTGGTGGGTTGCATTCTCTAACAGTTTCCTCAAAGGGTTTGAATAACAAAGAATTTGGAGAACAATTTTTGTGTCTAAAAGTGTCTATTTTATTCTCCTATTTAGAATCAAAATTTTGAAGACATTTTGCTTTGTCTCAAACCCCAAATAAAGAAGGGAAGGAGGGAAGAAATAAGGGATGAAAGGAGGGAGGAAGGGAAAGGAAGGGAGGAAGGGAAGGAAGGGCTGGTGACTGATTTATTGGAGCTAAAAGTTAATCTTTGTTCATCAGATGCGTGTATGTAAGATATGAATTCAGATTTGATTTCAGTGGAGAGTGAGTAAGAAATCCACAGCATATTTATGCTGATGTGGTGATAGCCAATATGACTCAGTTCTGGAGCCAACAAGTTTCAGTGACAGCATCTTGGTTCCAAAGCTCAGAAAATGTGTTCCTGTAGGTGGTGGTATTATGTGCTTTCTTACTCACCAGCATCCTAAACAGAACAGAGATGGCTGCTCTCTTCTACGGCTAATCCTAGAGGTCCTGCCTGTATCTTCCTACGCCAGCCATCTCAGCAATCATGTTTATACAGCATTCATGTAGTAAATCATTTTCTGCTTAAAATAGCTGGAGTGGTTTCTGTAATTTAATTGTGCTCCAAAGGATTATGGGCAATTCACATTCAAGGGTAGGAATCTGGGATTGTGTGACCTGAATTTATTTGAAAAGACTGGGGACCTGTAAAAATTCAACAATGGAACACTGATAGTCTGTGCCACCCAGTGCTTGTTACCTAAATGACTGTGAAGTGAAATGAAGTGCCTTTTGTAGGCACAGCTTGTAGGTAGAAGAAGTAGCAAAAGCTGTCTCACAGTGTGGTGTTCATAAAGAATACAAGGACTGAGAGAAGTTATTTTTGCTTTCCTGGGCCCCTTTAAATTCATTCTGTGGCACCATTTTTCCCCTCACCTCTAGATAAAAACTCAGCCAGTGCTCAGACTTTTCAGGTAATTCTTAGGTAATAAAAAAAGCCTTTTCATCACTTCATGTCATACAATACACAATTCAATGATAAAAATTTATAATCCCACAACTCAAAATTATGGCTTCTGTCTCAATCCCTGTTCTGGTCTGTTGCAATGAGAAGCCTGTATTTGGGGAAGAAGAGAAAGCAGTTTCTGGTCTCTATCTCCACATAGATATCTCCTCCCTCATTTTGCCAGCACTGTATTTTGGCTATTTCAGAGTCTGAATACAGGGGAAAGGAGGCAGGAAAACTCAGCTAATGGGCAATGGATTGGTGATGTGGCATTGAGCCATCAGGCGCTGCAGTCTTAAACCAATTCTTTCTTTTTATAGTCCAGAGAGCTTTTATTTTTTTCCACACCTATCATGCCATGACTTCACAGGGAACAGGTTCCAGCAGTTCAGTTGCCCTCCTATGGGTTCTCATAAAGTGTGTATCCCTGGGTGGGACAGGCTGGTGTTTAGCTGACCCTGAATACTTTTCTCTTTGGTTTAATTTCTTCTGATCATTTTACTTCACACCTTTCAGGAAGCCCTTTCAGTTTTTAATATGCTCAATGTGAACATTAGTCCTCTAGCAAGAATGTTGCCTTTTACCTGTTTATTTACAACTCTATAGACTCTTCCAGTTATAGACTCTTCCAGTTTTGCCATGGTAACGGGTAGGGGAATCCCTTTTCATACAGTGCTCCCTCCTTTATGTCTACAATATCACCTTCATTGTAGATTCACATGTATGTAACCAAGGAAATTACTCCATTTTTTTTCCTGTAAGGGCTGGAGAACATATAGCACGTGCCTGTCCTCTTTGTGGTAGCCACTTGGCAATTCACTAAAAGATGGCAGTTCTAGACCAGCTCTCTTCCTAGGCACTTTTGTAGATTCTGTGAGCTTGAAACAGGGGGAGTGGGGGCTCTAAGATCAGAGAGCCACAAAAAAGCCCCAAGAAGGCAAAAGGCCACAAACCAGAACCAAGGGCTATAGCAATACAACACTCACACAATATGGGCTTATGGGATATGGCCTAATAAAGGACAGTGCCTGATAAGAGGACATGGGTTCTCACTCATGCACACAATTTTAAGAGAACTCCCTCAGGCTCCTTCCCTCAGGAACAACCACCAGGGGGTTTATTTTACAAACAGGGGAAACAAAGAGCTTACTGTACCCACAAGTAGCTGGCTATCTCATCCAGACTGCATCAGTGATGGTTGCCACTGACCATAGGAGCGCTAGACAGCACTGACCAGTAGTGATGGCCACTACTGGTCCCTCAGAGGCAGTGTCAGAGATATCCAGTGTTAACAGCTCTTTGTGAGTGGTTGGGTTATACCAACAACAAACAGCTCTTCGAGACACCAGGCCCAGGGCCTTTGGTGCTCTCTTCAGTCAATGTCAGAGACAGGACAGAGGCCCAGTCTCTGACAGAGTCCTTTGGCTCTCTTCTCTCCTCAGAGGGTGGCTGCTGGATGCTTCTTTTCTTCTTTCTTCAGAGGTCAGGAATGGAGTTTTCCCCTTCTTTCTTCCTTCAGAGGGTGAAACTATCATCTCTTCTACAGGAGCTGGTGTCATCTCCTCTTCCTCTTTTGAGACTCTTCTCCTCAAAGGCTCTTCTCTGGGGGCCCTCAGCTCCCTAAGACCCTGACTTATATCCACTTTCAGGGTTCCCCATCCACCAGTCTGATTGGACCATTTTTCAATCCTATGGTTAATTGTACCATTTAGAACTCAGCCCATAGCATCTCACACCTGTTTGGTCTATTCCATGATCCAGGAAGTACATTTTACATAAAAGGGTCTCTGAGGAGCAACTGCACAACTAACTTGTAGTGAGAAGCTGGGTCCTGATAACAAAATTTTCATTGGACCATTTAGCCCCAATCAAGTCATCACTCGATTGGTTTAATTCCAAGATCCAGGATGTACACCATTACATAAAAGGTCTCTGAGGAGCATCTGCTACCACTGACTTGTGGTGGCGCAGCAGGGTGAGAGAAAACCACTGTTCCTGCCAGCTCCCACTGCTGAGGTGACTGAGTTCTGGTAACATGGACTTGAGATGAGGAACAGGGACCCTGGGGAGGGGAGAAAGAACGCACAGAACAGGACCAGCTTTTTCCAAAATTCTCCTCTCATTGCTAGCAACTCATGACTTTTTAAAATTTTGTCTTTATCAGTGATTCTTATATTCTCTCTCTAGTTATGACATGGAGCAAACCCATGGTTGGCCCAGTTGGTGGGTCCTCACTTGTGTACTTATAAATGTAGACCTGAGCCAAAAGTAGACCCATGGGAAGAAACAATTACAGGATTTGTTTACACAGGGAATGAGAAAAGAGACACCCGAGAAAGAGAAAGAGAGCAGGAGCATTTATGGGCTTGCAGTGGTCAAAGCCATCCGTCCTACTCCAGACCCCTCTGTTGACCAGCAACTGAGGTCCAAACTGAAACAGCATGTGGCAAGCTTGGTGATGGCTTCCCTATGGATACCCCTGCTTACCAGTGGTTTAACTTCCCACAACAGTTAACCACCAAATCCCCCGTTCCACCCCTATGTCCCATGAGCCCCCAGTCAGGAGTGGAGTTTGAAAAGCTCCACCTTCTATTATCAAGTTGACATTGGAAGGTGGAGTTTAGGAAGCTCCTCCTTCTACCAATTTAGAGTTATATGGCCATTATTTTTTTAAAAGATTTATTTATTTATGCATACAAGAGCTAGGGTACAAGCCAGCGGTATGGGGGAGTGAGAAAATTCACCAAAGAGAGTGGGGTGCAGAACATGCAGATTGGCTGAAACACAGTGTTGAGAGGAGCACCCGGAGAGGCAGGAGATGTCTGCTGCACCATGTGGGTCCCCTCCCTGACTGGGCATCAAACTCACACTGTAGCAGCTGTGGAAGTTCCACAGTGCAGTGCTAAACCCCTTGGGCCACCAGGGAGGCTTCTTTATCTTATTACACTTTGGCAAAATTTAAAGTAACAGACTTTTACTAGATTAGATCATTTCAAACATCTCTTCTAGCTCTAAAAGCTGTGTGTGAGGGCCTCCCTGGTGGCGCAAGGGGCTAAGCACTGCACTATGAAGCATCTTCAGTCACTGCAGCATGAGTTCGATCTCTGGCCAGGAAGGTGATGCATATGGTGCCGCAGACTTCTTCTGCATCGTCCCCTGCTTCCCTCAGCAGTTTATTTCAGTCAATCTCCTGTTCTGTTCCCCACTGTCTCTGGTGATTCTTTTCATCCCCTGCACTTCTGACCTGTACCCCAGTTATTAAATTAGTTAATTAAAAAAATAAAAGCTGTGTGTGTGAGGTGGGACATGCAGTAAAAACAAGAGTGAAATGCTGACAGTGGTGGCCCTGTGAGGAGGAAGTGGTGCCCATGTATGTATTGATATGACCGATATGAAGGTCACGTGAAGGCATAGCTATGGGCCATGCAGTCTTCCTTATTGACTGTTCCTAGACACTTTGGAGGATGAGACTAAACGGATGGATGAACACACCAAACTTCAAAGAACTACTGGCCAGACATCATTATTTGAAGACATCTGAAGGAAGTGGTTTAGAAAAAGAAACTTTTTTCTTTTCCCTTTTAAAATCTTTCAAGATGTTGGGCACTATGGTTCAATACACTTGAATCTATGAAGGACCATGATAACTTCTCTTTTATAATACACCAGATCTCAATGTTATTAATAAAAAGAAATTGCTACACTTTTGCTATATCTCCATGAATGCATTATTAAAAAAATGTTGGTTGCCTATTTCTAATGAAATTGTGCTTGATGGAAAAAGTAAAAGCCAAATTATTTCTTAAGGCATGATCAGAGCCCAAGCATTTAGCTCTTATGAGGTGAATAGGTCCTAAACACTCTTTGGTAGACTTCCAATCAGAAATAACTGGCGTCTGAAAAGGGTTAGACTTGGAAGAAAGCCAGTTCTTTTGCTTCCCTCTCTCTCAATAATATTGATTCCCAAGCATCTTTGGAAAGCAAAATTCTCTAAATGTTTTAAGTTTGGATAAATGAAAAATTTGCCTCTACTTTTATAGTTCAGAAATTCCAACAAAATTGCTTTCTTTAGTGATCTTGAAATTCTTTGTGATGGTTTAGACCCTGACCTTTGAGTTGGTTAATTTCCAATGATGGGGAAAGTGAGGTAAGGAAAAACTAGAGTGGTCAAATATTAAGTTAGTTGCCCTGAGCAAAACTGTCCATTTGATAGGTAAAAATTGCCTATCATTGATTTAATTTGCATCTCTATAATTACTAGTGGGGGAGCTGGGCATTTTGTTTCAGTGCTAATGGCTGTTTAATTTCATTTGTGAAAAACCTGATTATTGGGAGAAGTAGTCTTTTGATAAATTAGATAGAAATTTCCAGTACAATAAAGAAAAACAAACTATGTTCTGGCCCCTCTCCTTTTCAACTTGTAACTTAATGATCTAATCTTGGGTGAGTAGATTACAGGCCCCTTGCCATAAAATAAAACAAAACAAAAACATTATCTTACATTTTAAAAAAAGATTTTATTTATTGATGCATACAAGATCTGGGGTACAAGCCAGAGTCAAGGGTGGTCAGAAAGGATTCACCAGAGACAGAGCAGGAAGCAGAACAGGCAGATCTACTGAAATACACTGCTGAGGGCAGCAGCAGGAGAGGAAGGAGCCTGCTGCCCCATGTGGGCCCCCTCCCTGTACAGGGATAGAACTTGTGCTGCAGTGGCCACAGAAGCCCCACAGTGCAGCACTCAAGCCTTTGCACCACCAGGGAGGCCCTGATCTTACTTTTAAGGAGAAACACACCTTCTTTACTGCTTTCACAGATAAAGTTGCTTTTGATGATAAGTCAAGGGCACCAATTTGAAATAGGGTGGGAATGCTGCTCAAACAAAGCACAGCCAGAAACCAAAAAGGCTAAAAGCTAAATCAAAATTAGAGCAATACCTATACAACAGGGTGTTCTACTGATCAAAGGACAGTGCCCAGTAGAGGACAGGTTAATGTCTGTGGGTGCTCACCTGCATGCACAATTACAAAATACCTCAGATTCAAGAAATAACAAAAATGGGGTTGATTTTACAAACAAGAAAAAAAGAGCTTACTATAGTCACAAGTAGCCAGCTATCTCATTTCCAGATAGTGTCCACCAGAAGTATAATCTAAGCAGAGTGCTAGCCACCTATCAAAAGAGAAGGACAGCACTGACCATGAGTGATAGTCACTACTTGTCCTCCAGAGGCAGTGTCAGAGTCAACAAGTGTTAAAAGCTCTTTGTGAATTGTTGGATGATACTAACAACAAACAGATCTTTAAGGCAATAGGCCTGTGACTTTGGGTACTCCTTCCAGGTGATGTCAGAGACCAGACCAGTGTCTGACAAAGATCTTTCACTTGTCTTCCTTCCTTAGCGGTCAGCTGCAGGATGCTCCCTCCCTCCTTCCCTTTTTTCCCTCTCCTCCCTTTCTCCCTCCTTCCTTCTCTCCCTCACTCCCTCCCCCTCCCTGCTACTTTCCTTTCTAATTAATTTATTTATATATTTTTGACATCAATTGTAATCCCCATGGAATCCACACTACTGTTTCACCAGTGCACCCTCACCTCAGTCCCCTGTGTCTTTGATATACCTTTGTCTTTTTTTTAAAGATATATTTATTTATACATACAAGAATTGGGGTACAGGCCAGAGGTGTGGGGTGGTGAGAGGATTCATCAGAGAGAATGGGGAACAGAACAGGCAGAGTGACTAAAATACACTGCTGAAGGGAGCAGTGGACAAGGCAGGAGAGATCTGCTGCGCCTTGCCACATGGGTTCCCTCCCTGGTTGAGGATTGAACTCATGCTGCAGTGGCTGCATTTTACCTATATTTTCTTCTATATATTTTATTATTTTGAGACTTATATTCAGATCTTTTATCCATTGAGTTGATTTTTGTACATGGTGTGAGGTAGTGATCTAGTGTCATTTTCCACATGTGGAAGACCAGTTTTGCCAGCACCATTATTGAATAAGCTGTCCTTGTTCCATTGTATATTCTTTGTTCCTTTGTCAAAGATCAGGTGTCCATAAATGTGTGGTTTTACCTCTGGGCTTTCTAAATGGTTCCATTGGTGCATGTATCTGTCTTTGTTCCAGTTCTAAGCTGTTTTAATAACTATTTCTTTGTAGTAAAGTTTGAAGTCTGGGAGTGTGATACCTCCATTTCCCTTCTTTTTAGTTAGGGAGAATGTTGGGAATCAAGGGTTTTTATGTCTCCACAAGAATTTCATCAATATTTGTTCTATTTCCTTGAAGAATGTCATTGAGATTTTTTTTTAAAGATATTTTATTTATTTATGCATGCATGCATGCATGCATGCATGCATGCATATAGTCACTGGGGTACAGGCCAGAGGTGTGGGGGGTGAGAGGATTCACCACAGACAGAGTGGGGAGCAGAACAGGCAGATCAACGGAAGTACACTGCTGAACGGAGCAGCGGATGAGGCAGGAGCGGTCTGCCTCACCATGTGGGTCCCCTCTCTGGCCGGCAGCAGGGATCGAACTCGTGCTACAGTGACTGCGGTTTGCTTCATAGTGCGTTGCTTAACCCACTGTGCCACCAGGGAGGCCCCGTCATTGAGATTTTTATTGGCATAGCGTTAAATCTGTAAATTGCTTTTGGTAAGATGGCCATTTTGATAATGTTCATTCTTCCTATCCATGAGCAGGGGAATCTCTTTCCATTTCTTCGTGTCTTCTATTTCTTTTGACAATGTTTTATAATTTTCTCTATATAGGTCTTTTGCTTCTTTTGTTTTGTTTATTCCAATTTTTAAAAATTTTTTGGCTTCAATTGTAAAAGGTATATTTTTCTCGATTTCTTTTTCAGATTGTTTTTTGTATATAGGAAAGCTACTGACTTTGGTGCATTGATTTTGTATCCTGCTACTTTACTAAACTGGTTGACTGTTTTAATTAGATTTTCTGAAGAGCTTTTAGGGTTTTCCAAGTATTATCATATTGTCTGCAAATAGTGATAGTTCTATTTCTTCTTTACCTATTTGGATTCCTTTGTAAGTCTTATGCTCTGGATAGGACTTCCAGTATTATATTGAATAGCAGTGGTGAGAGTGGGCATCCTTGTTTTGTTCCTGATTTTAAAGGGAATGCTTTTGATTTTTCACCATTGAGGATAATACTGTCTGTGCGTTTGTTGTGTATAGCTTTTATCATGTTGCGATATGGTCCTTCCATTCCAAGGGTTTCAAGGGTCTTCATGAATGGATGTTGAACTTTGTCAAATGCCTTCTCTGCACCAACTGATACCATCATATTGTTTGTATTCTTCTTTTTGTTAATGTGTTGTATTACATTGATTTTCAGATATTGAACTATCCTTGTGCCCCTGGGATAAATCCCACTCGATTGTGGGGTATTATCCTTTTGATGCATTGTTGGATTCTGTTGGCTAGAATTTTATTGAGGTTTTTGCATCAGTGTTTATTAGAGAGATTGGGTGTAGTTCTCTAGTTCTCTTTTTTTGTTGTGTTTGTTTGGTTTTGGTATTAGTGCAATGTTAGCTTCATAGAATGTATTTGGTAGTATTTCTTCTTTCTCAATGTTTTGAAAGAGTTTATGTAGGAGAGGTACTAGTTCATTTCTGAATGTTTGTAAAATACATTTGTAAAACCGTCTGGTTTTGGGCTTTTGTTTTGGGGGAGTCTTTTGATTATTGCTTCAATTTCACTTCTTGTAATTGGTCTCTAAGTGTTCTATTTCTTTTTTCTTTAGCTTTGGATTGATATATCATTCTAGGAATTTTTCCATCTCTACTAAATTGTTGAGCTTATTAGCATATAGTTGTTCATAGTATTGTCTGATTATTGTTTTAAACTCTTCTAAGTCTGTTGTGATTTCTTTTGTTTGTGATCCTATTTATTTGTGTTTTCTACTGTAAATCTGGCTAGAGGTTTATCGAGTTTATTTTTTCAAAGAACAAACTTTGATCCTTCTGATTGTTATTTTGATATTTATTTATTTCTCTTTTAATTTTTATTATTTCCTTTCTTCTACTGGTTTTGGTTTTTTTTGTTGTTCTTTTTCTAGTTCATTGAGATGGGAGATTAGGTTGTTTCTTTGAGTTTTTTTTCTTGTTTGTTGTAGTGGGCCTGGATTGCTATAAACTTCCCTCTTATTACTGCTTTGCTGCATACTATACATTTTGAAATGTGGTGTCCTCATTATCATTCAGTTCAAAATATTTGTTTAATTTCTTCTCTGGTCTCCTCAGTAATCCATTGATCTTCTAGTAGTGTGGGTTTCAAACTCCATGATGCAGGTGGGCTTCTTGTTTCTTTTCATGATTAATTTCTAGTTTGATGCCTTTATGATCAGAGAATATAGTTGGAATGATTTTGATCTCACTGTATCTGTTGATGTTGGTATTGTGGTCCAGTATGTGATCAATTATGGAAAATGATCCATGTGTGCTTGAGAAAAAAGTATACTCTGGTTTTGGGGGTATAGTGTCCTATAGATGTCTGTTAATGTCATGAGTTCTAGGTCTTTATTTAGGTCTCTGGTATCTTTGTTTATTTTTTGTTTTGTTGATCTGTCCATTGGTGAGAGTGGGGTGTTGAAGTCTCCTACAATATATGTACTTTAATGTTTCTTTTCAGAGCTGATAATAATTTTCCAATACATTTTGGTGCTCCTTCATTTGGTGTGTATATGTTGATGAGTATTATGTCTTCTTAATGTACTGTGCCCTTAACCATTATGTAGTGCCCATTCTTGCCTTTTTTTACCTTTTTTAGTTTAAAGTCTATTTTGTCTGATATAAGTATAGCTGTTCTTGCTTTTTTTTTTGGTCCATTAGCTTGTAGGATTGTTTTATAACTTTTTATTTTTTAGTCTGTGCTTGTCTTTTGTGTTTAAATGTTTGCTGGATACAGCAAAAGGTTGGATTATGATTTTTAATCCAGCCTGCGACTCTGTATCTTTTTATTGCTGAGTTTATTTCATTTACATTTAGAGTTAAAGTTGTTACACTGGTATCTGTATTTGTCATTTTGTGATTTGTTTTCCCTTGCCTTATACTGTTCATCTTATTCATTCTTCTGTTGAGTTTGATTTAGTACTTCTTTTAGTATTTTTTGGAATGGGGGTTTGGTTGGGCTGAATTTATGGAGTTTCTGTTTGTCTGAGAAAGCCCATATTTTTTTCTTCATATATGAAGGAACGTTTTGCACGATAGAGAATTTGTGGTTGGCATATGTTTTCTTGAACTTTTCTGAATGTGTCCCTCCATTCTCTCCATGCCCATTGTGTTTTCAGAGAAATCTGATGTTAGCTTGATAGATTTTCCTTTATATGCTGTCTGTTTCATCCCCCTTGACAACTTCATTATTTTCTCCTTGTCTTGGATTCTTGGGATTTTACCAGTATGTGTCTTGCTGTAGCTCTCTTTCCATCATAGAAATTTGGAGTGTGTCTTGCTTCTTGTTCTTGTATTTTCATCTCCTTTTTTAACCTTGAAAACTTTTCTTATATTATCTCCTTAAATAGATTTTCATTTCCTTTATTTTTCTCCTCTCCCTCTGGGACACCTATAACTGTTATATATCTTTTTTTGATGGTGTCAGAGAGTTCTCAAAGTGTTTCTTCATATTTTTTTCCATTTGGACTTTTCTGTCCTTTTCTGCTTTGGTTATTTCTATTTCAGTGTATTCAAGAGCGCTAATTCATTCTTCCATTTCGTCTATTCTGTTTCCACTGCTCTTATATTCCTCCAGTTCTCCTATCTCCTTTTTTTAAAAATTTTTTTAAATTCATACAAGAACTGGGGTACAGGCTAGAAATGCGGGGGGTGAGAGGATCCACCAGAGAGTGGGGAACAGAACAGACATATTTAACTGAAACACAATGCTGAGGGGAGCAGCAGGCGAGGCAGGAGAGGTCTGCCATACCATGTGGGTCACCAGGGAGGGCCCCCATTTCCTTCTTTTTTTAAAAAAGATTTATTTATGCATACAAGAACTGGGGTACAGGCCAGAAGTGCGGGGGGTGGGTTGAGAGGATCCACCAGAGACAGAGTGGGAGCAGAACAGGCAGATTAACTGAAATACACTGCTGAGGTGAGGTAAGAGAGGTCTGCCGCACCATGTGGATCCCTTCCCTGGCCGGCAGCAGGGATCAAACTTGTGCTGCAGTGGCTGCAGTTTGCTTCATAGTGCACTGCTTAACCCACTGCACCACCATGCCCTGCCACTCACCTCTGTCTGTGTAACCTGCTTTCTTGTAGTTGCTCTCTGACGTTTGTGGCGGACCTAATCAGCTGCTTCTTGCTTCTCCTTCTTCCAAGGTCAGCTGTTTATCATTCTTTCTTCAAGGGCCAGGAACAGTCTTCCCTCTTTCTTTGGAGGTTGACACAGTGTCTCTTTTTATCTTCAGTGGCTGAAACAATGTCCTCTTAGGTCCCTCAGGCCTGACTTTATGTCTTCTTCCAGGATATCCCACTTACATGTCTGATTGAACCATTTAGCACCAATCAGCTCATAGCTTGCACCTGATTGCTCCGTCCTACAATTCTAGAACCACATATAAAAGGAGGTTGCAGAGCTCCAAGGAGCCACAGCCAAAGCTGACCTGTGGTAGAACAGCTGAATGAGACACCACCACTGTCAGCTCCTGCCACTGAGATAGCTCCCACCAGGGAAGTGTTCCAGTATCAGAATCTCATGTGCTCCTCTGATGCCTCATTGCTTCAACCTTGGCCAGATCTGTGACAGTAGCAGGAGCAGGAGCCACAAACAGACAGATCAGTCAAGAAGGCCTTGACCTTTTCAATAAGTTGGAAATTGTACTCCTTCTGCACAGGCAAAGTCAGGACTCCTGGTTCTCACTGGTGATAGAATAGAGCATTGATGCTGTAGCCAGCCTGCAGTTGGAGGCAGAAACATTATGGGCACCCTCCAGGAAGCAAGAATAAAGAGTGTTTCTGTGATGTCAAGAACTTCAGGGTTGTAAAAGCTGCCATTGTCATACACATTGGATGCAGAAGAAAGAGGAGATGTTCATCATGGTGGTTTTGCTGTCTTCTATGCAATCTTCAGTCTCTTTTCATCTGCATATCACTTTGAATGTCAATGGTGCCGCTGGAGATTTTAGTGGTGATACCTAAAGCCTGGAAAAAGTAGGTATTTTGGGGCCCAGATGAGTGTTCCAGGATGGCACAATAACTTCACATGGGACAACATGAATTGAAACATGAAAGCAAAGCTTGAATAAGCAAGTCACATAAAGGAATTGCTGGCTAGCCCATGAGTACCATATCATGACTGGTCATGCATGGCATGATTAGTTATTTAGACATTATCTTGGATGAATGAATTATCAAAGTAATTTGGGAAGCATTGTAGAAACTAAATGGGTGAGGCTGTTAAGTGAATAGAATTGTACCTCTTGCAGAAGATATAAAGTACCTCTAGTACTTCAGACTGTGTCTTATTTGGAAACATTCTATGTAGGTGTGTTAGAATGAGGTCATGAAGGTGGGCTCTGATCCCACGTGATTGGTATTCTTACAAAAAGGGAAGAAATTTGGACATAGACACAGACATGCACAGAGATAGATGATGTAAAGAGACAAAGGAAAAGTGCCATGTGAAAGTGGAGGACCAGAGGGTGACATCTACAGTCCAAGGAGTTGCAAAGATTGCCAGCAATCTACCCCAGGTGGGAAAGAGGCCTGGACCAGATTATCCCTTGCAGCCCTCAGAAGGAACCAACTCTCCCAACACATTGGTTTCAGACTTCTAGCCTCCAAAGCTGTTAAACAGAAAAATCATCATATCAAGCCATTCTACAAAGGAAAGGAAGGTGTCCAAAATGAACAAAACCTTTATTCTATCTTAATCAGCAGGAAATAGTGTCCAAACTACCTTAATTTCCTTGTTAGAACTTTCCTGAAGCTAGAAACCTTAAAAAGCCTCACTCCTTTTCTCTGGCTAATGGCATCTAACCAAAGCTATGCCCCTGATCATTCATTCAAACCTTTCTTTGGACTGAAGTCCTAATTTCCACTCTGTTGTACCTTCTACCCAGCTCCTTAGGGGCTTCATATAACCTGCCTGTTCTCCTTTCCATTTCAGTTTCTGTCCTGGATGCTGTTTATTAGATTGTCCTTAGCTCTACATTCTGCCACCTTTAGGCCAATCCCATCTCTCCTCTATACACAGCAAACCCCTAGCCTCCAGCTCAGATTCAGCCCTGCTTGTCTAGGGAGCTAGAATTAAAAATGTATGCCATTAGCCAACCTGTAAAATATAGCAAAAGGAAACATGGCAAGGACTTTATAGAGACTATAATTTTTTGACACAAAAGGAAGCCATTGACCTAATCTTCCTTCTGGATTGCTAGTACTTTGTATACCTCACCTAAAGCATCCAGCCTATTGCATGTTCTGTCCCACTGACCATATTTCCTTGGTCTGAACACGTATTCCAAATTGGGCCAACTAGATTGGAAATGGAAATCAGTTTTCATATAAATCTAGATATCTAATATGGAAATTGTAGCAACTTAAGTCTTCCATATGGACTAAGCAGCAGAGAAAGCTGATTTGCAGAGTGATAAGAATTAAGCAGATGTTAAAAGGAAGTAGATATGAGAGACATAGAGACACAAGCTGCCTGGGTTCCTCACAGCATTCCCTTTCTCGATCCCAGTCTCATCTGATACTGGCTGTTTTTCTGCCTGTGGATTCTGTAAAAATATCTTTGTATTTTAATGATAAACACACTCATCATTTTTACAGTACCCTAATTGGAGTTTGCTTCAAAATATCCTAACCAAGGTGTATATGTTGACTCTGAAATATGTATCCAACATCTAAGAGGAGGGGTGGTCAGGGAGGATATAGTGTCTGGATGAGGGAATAACTCAAGTAGATGGAATAGATGAAGTCACAGAAACAACTCAAAATAAAGGGAAAAAATGGGTGGGAGAAGGATAGATTTCTTAGGAATATCAGTATTTAAGAAATGGATCACAGAAAGAGGAGTCAGTGAAGAAGGTTAAAAAGAACAGGAAACTGGGAAAGAATGTTTTTGTAGAATCCAAGAAATAAGAGTCTTCAGGTTGGACTTAAATAAAATATATATTATATATATGGTCACAAACAAGATGCCTAGAGCTGGTTCAACCAATCAACATGTCTACTGGGGACTCAGGCTCCTCCCCTCTGTCCTACTGTTATATTTCTCATCCAGTCTTCATTTTAATAGGCATCAATGATTGTTACATCATCCAGGTAGGATGGAAAAGGAAAGGAAAAGGGTGAAAGGCAGTAAAGTAGAATTTATCCAAAAAGCAAAAGCATTATCAGAAGTCCTGCTTGTGTCTCATTGGTTAGACCCTGCCAATTGGCCCTATCTAACTTAAGAAGGACTAGAAGAAAGAGGACTGTGGATAGGAGTTAGGTCAGCCAGTCTGTTTTCAGCAATAGGGTATAATCAATAAAAGCTGCAGGGAGGTAAAGAAGAATGATAACTAAAGACAGATTATGAGGAATGACAATGGGGTGCAAAGATTTGACAGAAAGTCCCTGGCACCTTTATTTAAAATGATTTCAGGGAGTATATTTGGTGTGAAGAGAGCTGTTGGAGACTAACAAATGGGTGGGTAAGAAATGAGAACAGATGGTTCTTTCCTGATGTTTGAACAGGAGAAAAATAGAAGAAGCAAAAATCTAAAGGGGAGGCATAATAGGAATGCCTTGTTTCATATTTGGAGTGTTGATTCTTGAGTAACCTTATAGGTCGAGGAGTAGACACCTTTGGAGAAGGCAAGATGTAGGATATGAATGCTACGAAGTAAGATCATCTGTTGGAGGCAAGTCCAAAAACTTTGGGTGGCAGAGGGTCAAACACCTCCTTGAAAGTGATACCTTTTCCTCCAAAACAAGAAAGGAAGATGAATATAGTATAGGTTGGATGTAGGCATGAAAATAAAATTGTTGAAAATCCTATTTTGCAAAGATAACTTTAAAACTAGTTGTAAAAGATAAATACTGAACTCATTATGTTACAGGGCAACCCTAATATAAAATGGGTTTGCCTGACTGGGTCCTCACCTGGACACTCGAAAGGCACTTATAATGCCCCAACTGCAGGCACACACAACAAAGGTTGATAAAGGGTTTTATTTACAAGAGAAGGGGAAATAGCATAGTGAATAACCAAGGGGAGGAGAGGGACACAGATCCATAAATGTGTTATCAGTTCCTCAGAGCTGGAACCCAAGGGCAGGCTGAGAGCTGGCTCTCAAGAAAAAGAGACCCCAAGGCCCACATGTCTGCTTTTATACTCAGCCTGGCTGCTTAACTCCACCCTCAGGTCCCAGTGATCTGCTCTTTGATAATGACCTTATGGGATTTGCAGTCCTTGGATCTTGTAGGTCTGGAATGGGGGTCAAAGTCCATAACCTATTTGTGTAATCCATTCAGGAGGGTTTTTCCCCCACTAACAATTATCCAGTTTGGAGAAAGTAGTAATTCACCAGAATTCAGGTGTGTTTTGTTAGATATGAGGCAAATCACCAGGTTGAGGCCACGTGAGTATTTCCAACCTACAGAGGGGAGATTGAGAAGAATGGGAGCTTTTACAAGCAACTCAACATTTTGTAATAGGATGATCCCCAGAAAAAAGGGAAGTTCCAGGATCCCAGTTCCACCCTAAGTAGGGTGGAGCTAAGCAGGGATAAGAAAATGCTGGAGAGAAAAGATGGGAGGACAAAAGAAAGGGAGGAAGAAAAGAGCAAAATGGAGAGCAGTAAGGAGACCTAGAGGAGGCACGTGAAGCAAAGGGACATGTAAAGAAACTGCACTTGGTTTTTAGTCTTAGACTGGTTGTGTTACAGGGCAACCCTAATATAAAATGGGTTTGCCTGACTGGGTCCTCACTTGCGCGCTTGAACAGCACTTATAATGCTCCAACTGCAGGCACACACAACAAAGGTTAATAAAGGGTTTTATTTACAAGGGAAGGAGAAATAGCATAGTGAATAACACAAGGGGAAGAGAGGGCTACAGATCTGTAAATATCCTACCAGGTCCTTGGAGCTGGAACCCAACCGTGCGCTGAGAGCTGACTCCCAAGGTAAAAGGACCCCCCAAGGCCCACGTGTCTGCTTATATATGCAGCCTGGCTGCTCAACTCCACCCCCTCAGGTCCCAGTGATCTGCTCTTCGATAATGACCTTATGGGATTTGTAGTCCTTGGATCTTGTAGGTCTGGAATGGGGGTCGAAGTCCATAACCTATTTGTGTAATCCATTCAGGAGGGTCTTTCCCCTTAACAGTTGGAAAAGATGTGGGTGAGAAACCCATGGGGAAGTTAACAATGGCAGCTTTCATTTTAATTTTGCTCTCTTCCTCCCAAATGTGTCTAACCCTTTCTAATCCTTTTCCATGGGTCGCTACTAAAAGGTCTTTTAGACTTGTGGCAAGCTTTTGGGCCTTGCTTTGGGCCAATCCTATTTGGCTAAACTTTTACCCTCAAGGAAAGAAGTAACCTTTTTAAAAAAGATTTATTTATTTATGCATACAAGCACTGGGGTATAGGCCAGAGGTGTGAGGGGTGAGAGAATCCACCAGAAACAGAGTGGGCAACAGAACAGACAAATTCACTGAAATACACTGCTGAGATGAGCAGCGGGTGAGGCAGGAAAGGTCTGCTGCACCATGTGGGTCACCTCCCCTGTAGGCCAAGGGGATGAAACGCATACTGCAGTGGCTGTGGTTTGCTTCATAGTGCGTTGCTTAACCCATTGTGGCACCATGGAGGCCCCAGGAAATAAATATCCTTAAATGCTTAATTTAGTAACTGTATTCTTTGTCTTTTCTGTATTGTTCCCTAATTGTATTAAAGTTCCTTTCCATTAAAAGCCTTATATGTTTGTCTTAATGCGGCAAATGGCAAAACCCTTTTAGAGAGGGCAGGTTTGGAGTTCTGGGGGTGCCCCTCTCCCTGCCGTGTAACAACGTCACTTTTTTTCTTACTTACCCTCCAGGCTGGATGACCCCAGAGAGCATGGAGACGTTATTTGGCATGTTTCTCTTTCGTCTGGGGCCTGAAAGCAGCGAAGAAGAGATGAGTCATGGCCAAAGCCCTCATTAAAAGCATCCAGAACCTGTTGTGCAAATGTATTTGGATGCTGCTCTCAGCTCCTTCGCCTAAGAATGTCTCAGTGGTAGCGCTCAACAAGGCTAGGGAGCAGTAAGCTGCCAAGTGGACTCTTCAGGAGTCTGGGAGACCGAGGGTCGCAGAGCTAGGCAAATCAGTGGACTCAAAAAGTATCGACTTTGTCCCAGGCTACAGTCTCTGCGACTTGAAAGTCAGAGCCCAACCTGACGCCGGGAAGAAAACGATTCTCACTTTCCATTGGCTGACTCTCCCACCCTTGCTTCATTTTCACTGGTTGTTGCTGCTGTCATGTTCTCTAGCCACGCCCACTTTCTCCCGGGCACCCAGTGAGTTTCGGGGATGAGTGACTTGCGGTGGTCTGGGCGGGAGTTGCGGCCTATTCCCCCTCCCAGCGCCTCGGTTCGCGCCCCGCCCCTAGGCCCGAGGCCCCGCCCCAGCTCCGCCCCTAGGACCGAGGCCCCGCCCCATCTCCGCCCCTAGGCCCGAGGCCCCGCCCCAGCTCCGCCCCTAGGCCCGAGGCACCACCCCTAGGCCCGAGGCACCGCCCCCAGCCCCGCCGGCCCCGCCTCTCCCGCCAGCGAAGCCGGGGACCAGGCGGTGCCGCAGCTGCAGGAAGATGCTGGAAGCCCAGCGGACTCCCGGGAGGTGCTGAAGGCACAGTTCCCGCCGCCGAACTTGTCGGGCGGAGGGAGGGTGGGCAGCCCCCGGGATCTGGGGGCACGTGAGCCATGGACACCATCTGGATCTATCAGTTCCGCCTCATCGTGATCGGGGACTCCACCGTGGGCAAGTCGTGCCTCCTGCAGCGCTTCACCCAGGGCCGCTTTCCGGGACTGCGCGCCCCTGCCTGCGACCCCACCGTGGGCGTGGACTTCTTTTCCCGCCTGCTGGAGATTGAGCCGGGCAAGAGGATCAAGCTGCAGCTCTGGGACACAGCGGGACAGGAGCGGTTCAGGTAGGGCCGCGACGCGGGGATCCCGGGGCCGCGACGCCCGCCTGAGCGCCCCTTCCCCGGGCGCTGCCGCGCAACGCTGGTCTGGGGAGGCCCGTCCTTTGCTCTCGAAAGTGCAAACACCCTATTTTCGCGTCCCCTTCGCCCCTCCTCTTCCAGGGGCGACTTCCTCCTCCGTAAAATCACTTCTTTCTTTGGCGCCCACTTCCTGCGCCCCCTTTCTGGCATTCCTTTCCCGCCTGAACTGGGGTCACCCTCACCGCAGGACCCTCCTCCTCAACACTCCATCCCTACTGGTACTTGATCCGCAGCTCTTCGACTCCCCTTTTGCCTTCTGTCCAAACTCAGCGTCCCAGACGCGCAAGCGGAGACCTAGCCACCCGTCTTCAAGTTCCCCTTTTCCTCCCCTGCTCAAGCCGCTTCCCCGTAAGCGGTCCGGCATAACTGCAAGGTAGGATTTCCAGACGTGATTGATCGTTTCTGAGCTTCACAGCAGCTGGTGCTTACTGCATGAGCTCATCGGCATCGTTCTGATAGAGATGGATGCTGTGATGGTTTGAACACCTCACAGCAAAACACCCTTTAAGGTCTTCAGAAATACTGGGCCGTGAGCCGTGTGCAAGTAACAGCCAGATGAAATTGGTACAACTGAGGAGGGGGTTGTTTGTTTGGGGTTGAATTATCTTTAGAAGTTTGTCATCATTGCTGCGTTGGTGAGGAAACTATGAATACTAAGATTTGTCGGAAACTTTTCTCGTGTTTTAATAATGTATGATTTAATAATGGTAATGATTTTTACAGGGTGATAACTGACTAGAAAATTCAATTATAAATAGGGAAGGAGGAATATAAATAACCTGTCTCATTCAAATATTCATTGAGACCCTGAGGCTTTTTACAAAGGTGACTCTTGTTATGTAAATAACTTAATGTCAATTGAATAGTTTAGACTGAACCAGATATATAGAGCACACGAGGTTTGTTGTTGTTTTTTTTTTTTTAAGATTTACTTATTTATGCATACAGGAGCCGGGGTACTGGCCAGAGGCGCTGGAGGTGAGAGGATTCACTTGAGACAGAGTGGGGAGCAGAACTGGCAGATCTACTGAAACACACTGCTGAGGGGAGAAGCGGGCGAGGCAGGAGAGGTCTGCTGTGCCATGTGGGTCCCCTCCCAGGCAGGCCACAGGGATCAAACTCGTGCTGCAGTGGCTGCGGTTTGCTTCATAGTGTGTTGCTTAACCCATTGCGCCACCAGTGTGGCCCCCACACTTGAGTTTTTGAGGATTCAAGGCTACTCTTTTTTAGAAGTTTAGGAGTCTAATTTACTGTAGTTTCGGGGGGGAAGGATTTCCAAGATTGCATTATCCATTAGCAGTCATCTAACCAAGCATTTTGCAGTATTCAGCAAGAATTTGGCTTCCAAAACCCAGTTTTCCAGAAAGGGACTTCCCACACGTGGCTACCCCACGCCTCCAGCCAGCATCCATTCTTCATGAGATAAGCATACTCCTGTGAGGGTGTTCCAAGAATTAAAGTCTTGGCTGCCATTCTTCCCAGCTGTGACGCTGTTCCATAGAGATGGTACTGCTTGGCTTGCTTAGTTTTCCTGTATATGAGGTGGAGAGATGGCAAAACCAGTCCTTCTGAGAGGCATTAGAGGTTATTGATTTGAATTGTACAATACATAGAACACCTTGGATACATTTTTTTTCCTTTAAGGAATTCTTTAATGGAAGGAATTTTTCAAGCTTCTGATTCCTCATCTAAAGTGAAGGAGCCATTAGGATCTCTAAGATCCCTTACATTTTTGCTCTTCTAAGGTTGATTGCAAATTCCTTCCCTTCTGGTCTCACTCAGAGATGAACTTTAAGATATTTCATGGTCAGAAAGAAGCATTTACAGATAATGCTTGCTCTACCTTCTGAAGTGAATGTAATAAAAACATTTCCTTTATGCACTATGTTTCTAGCAACTCCTCGCAATGCAACTGCCAGAAACAAAATTGTATTGTTTCTAATTCTCTCCTTAAAGGTAACTCCTCATTATTGACAAGAAGTGTAGGGTAATTAATTTGTTAGATTTTAAAGACCCTTCTGCTAAGTAGATCATTGTTTCTTAATGCCTTTTAGAAGATGATAAATAGTAATTCATTTTATACATTATTAAAACCAGACAGTAACAAGAACATTTAGGGAATGTTTACTGACCACCAGTGGTACTTTATTTTGTTTGGCTCTTTACCAAAGATATATTCATGAATACATACATATTTCAGTAGCTACCTCCAATGCGATTCTCATTAAGCTGGATGTTTCATCATAAAATTGCATTTAAAACATTTACCATTATTAAATCAGTCTGTATCTTTCTCCAAGATAATTCAAATACTTATTTTGAGTAATAGAAATTCTTGCACATTTTATTTCATAGAAAGGTACTAAAGTTCATGAAGATATATCCCTGTCATTAGTTATTAATCATACCACTAGGAATTGTGAGAGACATTGTAGGTTTATTGGAAATTAGATCTAAATCAACAAAAAGAAACCTACTCTAGGGCTAGTTTGAGGCCATAAACATGTTCAACATCTTGCTGGAAAGCATAAACAAATATGTTACAAAACAACAAAATAGTGAGCTGATACTTTGAACCATAATTAGCCTGCATTTCTTCCCTCCACCCTCAGTTTTTTTGAGGTATAATTGACAAAGCCTTAGTTTCTCAATGCTCAGATTAATGTAGTCTGGTAGGTTACAGCTACTTGGATAATATAAAAGAAACAAAGTCAAAGTGAAGACAGAATAAAAAAATAATAGTATTCATTGAAAGATACCCAACATTTTTATTACCAACACTGTGTTTTAGTGAGAATAAATATAAATTGCTGTGGTCAAAGAGATTCAGAATTGCAGTGCCTTCATAGAAACAGCAGTTTACTTCCCTAGTGTAACAGTCTTGAGGTCAGTGCTCCATGCTCTGCCTTCAGTCAAATGTCTCCCCTCCTACTTTTCTGCCATCCCAAGTCATGGACCACATCTGTTTGGGAAAGCTTAGTTTGGGCCAGGAGGTTATCTTTGTGTACTCCACCAAAACGACTTCATAGTAGAAAGAAGTTTTTTTATTTCAGTTTGATTAATAAATATTTATAGACTAAAAACTGGGTTGCAGGTACAATGTGTGTCGGCATAAGCAAAGAGGTGAGTAAAGCTCTAAGTCAATGTTCCTTTGAAGCCAGTGAGGCCAGTGTGATAAAGATCACTCGAGCTTTTAGTTCATTGAGGAGAATTAGATATAAGAGCACACTAAGACCACCCCATCACTTGCCCAAGAAGAGGGAAGATGGCTTAGACGTTGGGGGGACTAGCAATCACCACTTTTAATTTGTTATCTTCATAGTAGAAGCTTAGCCAGTAAAGAACCAGAATATTGCGGAGCACAGTGCTGATAGGGATAACTGTTAGAAGGGCTAGAAGGATGGAGAGCATCAAATATAAGAATAGAAATGTTGAACTCTTCCCCACAGGTACATGTAAAGCAATGTGTCGTAAAAATGAGAGAAAGATTAGTCAGCTTGGCTGTAAGGATAGGGAATGTCAAGTGTCAAGGCGAATTTGGCCTTAGATTCATGTCGTATGGCCTTTGGTGTGTAATCATTCCACCTGCTAGTTGGAAAACCCAGAGAGGTTAGTGTCCTCTTCGTGCTTCCACAGAACACGTATCCCTTTTATGCCTTCTAGAAGATAGGCTCAGTGACCAAGTAATCTGAGAAACCCCAGCATTCTATATAGTACTGACTCAGAAGTCCCCATCAAAGGAATTTCGATAGGAATAATAAATATTGCAACAAAGAAAACTGCTAACACTGATTAAACTAGAATTTCCCAAATTTCCACATTCTAAAGTGTGAAAATCTATATCAATTACTGCTTTTTTAGGAGTATGATTTGGGAAAAGATCCCTTGATGAGTTGCTTAGTCACATTCTTGGAGCAGAAACACTAAACATTTCAGGTTTGGAGCAAGGGAAGACCTGCAGAGATTAGTTAACCAGCAGTTACCTTAGCAAAGGGCTCCTGCAGGCAGTGACCTAAATAAGGGATAGCACTTCCACCCCCAGCCTGCATCCCCAGTTCCCAAGCCTGAGTTGTATCAGGCAGCTCCCAGCACCTCTCCCCATTTCTTCAGGCCTTCTCCTCTAGGTCCTCTTCTGCTCAGGACCTTCCTCTTCCCATATACTTTATATCTCCTTAAGTGTCTTTATTTTTCCTTTACCCTGTTTGCTTGTTCTGTCCTTAAAGTTTTTTCTATCTTTTTCTTTCCTTCCTTTTTATTTAAGATGTCTTCTGCACTCTGATTTCTTTTTAGTGTCTCTCCTTATTTATTCCCTTGGCTCCCTTAAGTCTTTTTTCCCTCTGCCCTTTGGAAGTATTCGTATGAAGTTGATGTTTAAAAGGGGCTTAATTGATGTCATCCATTTTTAATTTCAAAAGCAAGTGACAAGAACATTTTATATTTCTCCTTAAAAGATCCTTTTAGTTGCCTAAGCTAAATGGTCTTGTTTTTAAGGACCCTTCCCATCCTTACTGTGATTCATGGTCTTAGTAGGAAAAAAGTAAAGATTTTCTAAGCCTTGGATGGGCAATTTCATAATTGCATAGGTAACAGAGGAGACTGCCCACAATTAGGATATACTCAGAAAGAATTCTGTGTCCAACCAAACTGTCATTCCACTGTGAAAGCCAGATAAGTCAAACATGCAAAATTTCAAAGTATCAGTGGAACTTTTTTTTAATATAAATTTTTAAAATTTACGTATATTTGACATCAATTGTAATCCCCATGTATTCCCCATCACCATATCACCAGTGCACCATCACCTCAGTCCCCCGGGCTCCCGTCTGCCCTCAACCCTCCCCACTTCCCTCCCCACCAAATGTCCCCAATTTGTCCTTGTCTTTTCATTTTTGGTTTTTGTGTCTTTCTTGTTATTATTATTACTGTTCTTATTCCTTTCCTTGATCCTCCTTTGGTTCCCTTATGTTCCTCCTAAGGGAGGGACCATCTGGTATTTTTCTTTTGCCTTCTGACTTACTTTGCTAAGCATAAACCCCTCCAGATCCATCCATGTTCCTATGACTACATCTAGTTTTTCATTTCTGATTGCTGAGTAGTATTCCAATGTCCCTGTACCACAGCTTCCCAATCCACTCATCTGTTTTTGGGCATTTAGGTTGTTTCCAGGTCTTGCCTATTGTAAAGAGTGCTGCTATAAGCAAAGGGGTGCAGGTATTGTTTTGAATCAGTGTATTTGTGTCTTTTGGGTATATTCCTAGGAGTGGGATTGCTGGATCCTATGGAAGTTCCATTCTTAGTAGCTGGAGGAACCGCCATACTGCTTTCCAGAATGGTTGGACCAGCTTGCATTCCCACCAGCAGTGTAAGAGAGTTCCTTCCTCTCCACATCCCCGCCAACACTTGTTGTTGCTACTTTTTTGGATATGTGCCATTCTCACTGGTGTGAGGTGGTATCTGATCCTTTTTTAAAAAAGATTTATTTATTTATGCAAACAAGGACTGGGGTACAGACCAGAGGTGTATGGAGTGAGAGGATTCATCAGAGACAAAGTGGGGAACAGAACAAGTAGACTGACTGAAATGCACTGCTGAGGGAAGCTTGGGCTAGACAAGAGAGGTCTGCTGCTCCATCTGGGTCAGCTCGCTGGCTGAGGATCGAACTATACTGCAGTGGATGGAGATGAGACTTAACCCCTTATGATACCAGGGAGCCCCCACAGTATTTACACATGGTTTGTCCTGCCTTCCAGAGTACAAGATTAATTACTATTAATTTAAATACCCTTCTTCTAGAAAATGTGGATGACTTCACCTATATGCTTATAGTATGGGCCATTATTCAGCCCATTTCTCCCCTTTTGGCTTCATAAATCCTTCCTATCCCTAGAGAAATATAAGAAGCTTTTTTGTATTTCAGTTATTCTCCCCATTGCTCAACATTTGTGTGTTTCCTGGATGCAGCCTGACAGAGTAGGGACTTGTTAGTTTATTTACTCCTTTTCAAATATTGGTTGGACTCATAGGGAAACTGCCACCCCAAACTGACCATAAGATCCTTGGTCTCATGGAGCTTGTCTTTTAAGTGGAGAAGCCAGGCTATTCCCTAGCTGGAACTCTGGGAAAACTATATAGAATGTCAACATGGGCTCATTGCTGCAGAGGAAAATTGACTGTAAAAGGCAAATAGAGCATCCTGGAGGTAGTGAGGAAGTCTCACTCGCATAAATGGTGATCTTTCAGAAAAGGTACGCATGGGTTCTCCCTGGTAGCCTCTAGAGCCTGGGCTTAAACCCTGGCCAAGGAGCTACCCCACATATGGTGCAGTAGACCTCCCCGGTCTTGCCTGCTGCTGACTCCCCTAGCAGTGTATTTCAGTAGATCCTCCTATTCTGCTTCCCACTCTGTTTCTAGTGAAACCTCTCACTGCCCCCGCACCTCTGACCTATATGCCAGTTCTTCTACACACAGATAAATACATATTTAAAAAAAAAAAAACTAGAAAAGGTGACTACAGGGCATTGATTTGCATGTTCTTAGAGAGAATATGCCCCAAAAGATCTTGTCTGTAGTTTCTGTAGCCTCCACAACCAGAGAATTGATTTTTTTTCTTTAAAGCTGGGGTACAGGCCAGAGTTGCGGGAGGTGAGAGGATTCACCAGACAGAGCGGGGACAGAACAGGCAGACTGACTGAAGCACACTGCTAAGGGGATCAGTGGGTGAGGCAGGAGAGGTCAGCTGCACCATGTGGGTCCCCTCCCTGGCCGGCGGCAGGGATCAAACTCGTGCTGCAAGTGGCTGCGGTCTGCCTCACAGTGCACTGCTTACCCCACTGCGCCACCGGGGAGGCCCAGGGGCTTGATTTTCTGGGTCTCTGGGCTTCGGTCCCTCACGTGACAACGCATCTTGTTTCCAGTGCTTTCCAGGAAGCCAGTAACTGCTTAGCTTGCGCTTCCATCCCCATGCTCCGGAACCTCAGTGGTCATGTCGTTTTGTCAGAAGGGTCCCGGACCCCGAGGTGCATCATCCTGCTTGATCGCAGTGCTCATAGGTTAAGTAGCTTGTGAAGTAAAAGGCAAACCATGTGCTCTCATGTTATTCAGGCAAAAAATTTAAAGAGGAAAATTAAATTGTTTATGCAGGCAAAGTCTTCACTTTTCTTTTCTATTCTGAAACAAATGTACATATGAGGGCTTCCCTGACAGCCTGGGAGTTAAGTCTCAGTGCTACCACTACCATGCTCTGAGTTCGATCCCCGGCCAGGGAGGGGACCCACATGGCGCAGCAGACCTCTCCTGCCTCGCCTGCTGCTCCCCTGAGCAGTGTGTTTCAGTCAGTCTGCCTGTTCTGCTCCCCGCTCTGTCTCTGCTTAATCCTCTCACTCCTGCCCCTCCGGCCTATGCCCCAGTTTTTTTATACTCACATGCAAATATATACATAATGTATGTATTTATATGTATGTATATATGTACATATGTATGTGTATATATATGTACGCATATGAGAATAAACTTTACAGGTGATGGAAAAAGAAAATATGTACTAAGTACAATTGAACAGTATTTGGCCTGAAAAGAAGAAACTCCTGTCATATAGGCCACAGTATAGCTGGATGTTGAGAATATTATGTTAACGGGATAAGAGTCACAGAACAAATCTTCATGATGCTGCTTAGATGCAGTGTCTAGAAAGGCTGAACTTATAGAAGAAGAAAAGTGGAACAGAAGCAAGTCACTGTTGCCAGAGGTTGGAAGGAGAAGGAAATGAGGAGTTGCTGTTGTAGGTATGGAATTTCAGTTACACAAGATGGAAGGTTATAGAGATCTGCCTTATAGCCTTGTGCGTACTATACTCGACACTTAGAAGATATGTTAAGAGGGTTTATCTCTTGTCTTTCAGTACCATTTGTTTAAAAGGGTGAATTTGGGCTTCATAAATTCATGTTATGAATGTTCGTGATCTCGTTTCATCTGAATTGTTCATAAAATATATGTGAGTACTGCCGAGGAGTCTTTGGTCGCAAACAATGACGCCAGCCTGAAAGCCTTAGTCGAAAAGGAAAGCTGCTGGGAGCATGTCTGAGACGCAGAGAACCGTCAGGGTTACAGGGACCAGGTTGGTTTGAAAAAGACTCCAGGAGTTCAGAGCGGCAAGGACCGCAGGAGCCAGCGTGGTCCCGCTGTGCAGCCACCGCTTTTTGCCTGCAGTTGACAGTCTCAGCTGCTGTCAGTAGCTGCACCACAGGACTTTCCAGGGGAAGCATTTCTCCCTTAGATGCTAAAATATTTATGTCAGCAGAGGACAGTCATGGGGATTAAAAGCAACAAAAGTATGAGTGGCTCCACTAAGTGTAATTGTGAGAGGCACCATCCCCTGACGTTCTTTCCCATATCACAGTTTCCATTCATGGGGAAAATACTATCTAGTATATTCCTCAGTAGCTTAGAACATATAAAATACATCCCAAAAGATCAAGCGAAAATCATACTAGGTGTCATTTCCTGGATGTGGGTATGTGAAGCTTGATCACCCAAACACAGTTGTCTAGGGCCAGGTGCCTGTGGGTGACCATGACATAGTGGATCAAGGAATCCCATGGCAGGACGCGTGTCTTCAGCTCTTCCTTCATTAGTGAGGTCTTAGAACTGTAGCAAAGTGTGGGCATCATGATTATCTATAAGACATTCCAGAAGTTTCTGGATGGCAAGTGCTAACATGGCCTGAATCCACATTAAATGTCTGTTATGGGGGAGAACATAGCATGGTCTCCCAGGATGGTTCCCTTAGATTAGAGTACCCTTTCCAAGATGACAGTAGCTGCTGAAAATTGACAATAACAATCCAGGTAAGAGAAAGTCTGTTCAGGGCCTCCCTGGTGGAGCAGTGGGTTGAGCGCCATGCT
The DNA here is from genome assembly GCA_019455555.1 of Galemys pyrenaicus. Taxonomy (NCBI): domain Eukaryota; kingdom Metazoa; phylum Chordata; class Mammalia; order Eulipotyphla; family Talpidae; genus Galemys; species Galemys pyrenaicus. The sequence goes on from JAGFMF010011410.1 coordinate 1,069,259, forward strand.
GTGAAGCATCCACCGCACTGTGAGGCAGTGTGAGTTTGATCCCCAACCAGGGACGGGACCCACATGGTGCAGCAGACCTCTCCTGTCTCACATGCTGCTCCCCTCAGCAGTGTGTTTCAGTCGATCTGCCTGTTCTGCTCCCTGCTCTGTCTCTGGTGGATCCTCTCACCTCCTGCAACTCTGGCCTGTATGCCAGCTATTGTGTGCATAAGTAAATAAATCTTTAAAAAAAATAAAATTAAGAGATTGTGGTGGTGGTGGTGGGTCTTATTTATTTAAAAAAGAGAGAGCAAGAGAAAGTCTGTTCAGCCACTGCCACCACCTCTGCCTCTTTGCTTAAGTCCAAACTGGGGTAAAAATGCTGACTAGTAACTATTCCATTGCACTGATTATTAGGCCCACCAGCCCGAGAAACACTCTAACCAGACAAAACAGCCATATTTCCTTCTGTGGAAGAACCTAGCTGAGTGTAACAAACTGTTCCTCCAGTTCTCTTTCGTGGAAAGAGAAAGGTTGAATGGAAATTCCATTTATGCCCTGTCATAGAAACCTAATCTGAGGAAAATTTCTCCTGGTACTAGCAGCATTGTGTGCCTACTTGGAACTGGTGGTAGTGGAGTTACAGTGACACCAACCTGCCTAGTTGAATGATTTTCCTCAGAAACACAGCAGCATGCTGGACTGATCCAAAAATGGGGCTGGAATATGGCACAGCAAAAGGGGCTTAGAGACAGATATTTCCAAGAGGACAGTTAGAATGATGTCTCCTAGAATTAAGATAGAGAAGAACGTAAAGCCAGGGAGGATATTAGTGGATAGAAGGTGATGGAGTTGGTCAGGAGACAAATCTTTATGGATTAAGGAATTATCACAGTGAAAATATGCTATAGCCAGTGAGATTTTGATTAAAACATAAACTTCAAATTTGCGGTTTTGGAGTTAGTGACTGTTTCTAATGATGAAAATGAAGTGAACAAGAAAGGCAGAGTGGAGGGGCCTGTTTGTTAGAGATGATGTTGTCAAAAACAGATGACATCAGACCACATATCCAAATGGATGTTTAAATCAGTATAAGCAGAATGACAGAGAAGCAAAGCAGAGTGTTACGGTTCAGTACATGAGGGATGACCCAACAGTTGGCAGATGACAACAGATGAGAACCAGATGGCATAAACTGGAGCTGGAGAAGGGCTTGGAGAGAATCATTTTATGGAAGAGGACCTGGGAAGTAGAAAGTACCTCCTTCTGCTCCAGGAGACATGAGGGCACTGCTGGGGAAGGTGCATCCTCAGAGACCAGTTCTTTTCAGTGAAGGCAAGAAATGGAGGACACATTTTGAGAGGAGACTTTAAAAGTGTAACTTTCAAGGTATAAAAGAACCAGTCATTTTCTTTTATAATCAAAACCAGATCTTCCATTTGGGAAAGATAAAGGGGCTGCTAAAAGCTTGTGCTGATCTACTCCTAATTCACCCTCACCATCACACTGGATATCAGGGTGCTGTATCCCCTTTACAGGTCTTCCCAGAGAGTAGTCTCATAACTTAAATCTTCTATAACACATGTGAGACTAGACTGACATCCTTCACTTAGTTTCCCATCCTTCTTCCTTTGTCTCAATCTCTGTCCTTCATTAAACCTTTCTCTGTGTCTATTTTTAACCACAATGATGTAATGATTATGCTATCAAACACTTAAAAGTAAAAACAAATTATTCTAAGACAGTGAGTAAGGTGCCATGTAAGTGCTTGTCTGTCTAAAAACTCCTGGCACTTTAATGTCCTGTCAGTTGGTGAAATTAGCTGGCTTATCGGTCTCACAGAATATTTTTGTCCGTGGGGGCCTCCCTGGTCGCCTAGGGGTTAAGTCTCAGGGCTATCACCAGTAGGGCCTCTCAGTCCCCAGACAGAGAGCTAACCTACATGGCACAGCAGACCTTTCCTGTCTTGTCCACTGTTTCCCTCAGCAGTGTATTTCAGTAGATCCACCTGTTAATGATCCCTACTCTATCTCTGATGAATCCTCATATCCCCCGCACCTCTGGTCTACACCACAGCTCTTCTGTGCAAAAATAAATAATTTAAAAAAAAAACATTTTTGTCCACTTTAGACACTCCACATCTGACTCTCACAAGTTCTAACAAAATATCATTAATATCTCCAGATTTTATCCTGGTGCTATTGTTTGAAAGAGGAGTAAAAGAACAGCTTGTTCCTTCACAACTCTTTGTCTATTTCTCTTTCAGGTCAATAACTCGATCATACTACCGCAACTCTGTTGGTGGATTTTTAGTATTTGACATTACTAATCGACGGTCTTTTGAACATGTGAAAGATTGGCTAGAAGAAGCAAAAATGCATGTGCAGCCATTTCGGATAGTGTTTCTGCTAGTGGGACATAAATGTGATCTAGCTTCACAACGTCAGGTTACAAGGGAAGAAGCTGAAATACTGTCTGCAGACTGTGGTATGAAGTATATAGAAACCTCAGCAAAAGATGCCACAAATGTTGAGGAATCCTTCACCATCTTGACAAGAGAGATTTATGAACTGATTAAAAGGGGAGAAATTTGTATTCAGGATGGCTGGGAAGGGGTTAAAAGTGGGTTTGTTCCTAACACTGTGCATTCCTCTGAGGAAGCTGTAAAGCCCAGGAAAGAGTGCCCTTGCTGACTTCTTTTCAAGCCAGAGGACTAAGGGGAGCAGAGGGACTTATTATTCCAGGAGAAATATGGACATTCATAGCAACATTTCAATGAAAGCACCCAGAGGAGTATAAACACCCGAGAATACTCCTTTGTACGATGTTTGATTTGTGCACTTTTTTTTAGATTGAAAGATTTTTATCAGGAATCACAATCTCTTGAGTGAATTTATGAATATTGAATAGTGAGGTGGATTGAAAAGTGCATTGTTTGCTTCAAAGTCAGCAAATCTCAGAGGTGTCAGCTGGGACTGACATAGTAGTACCTTGTTTAATGCTCCAAATTTTTATATATTCTCTGAAATATTTATCTTAATTTTGCCTAAACATAAGAAAATCAATTTTGTACTCATTTTTGTTCTCTGATTTCTTGTTCTTGTGACTTTTGTTTTATAAGATATCTACGGAATAAGCAAAATATTTTATCACAAATATTATAAAAATTAAAATGAAGAAGCACTATCAGCAAAAGTTTTGATGTAGTATACTACCTTATTGGACCAAGAAAAACAAATGTGTTTGTACACTGACATTTTCAGAGAGTTAATGCAGTTTACATACCACTATTGTACTTGAAATATTGAACTAAATTATCAATATAGGTAAATACAGAATGTTTTTAGTAGTAGCTTTTTTTGTCCAAGTAAATGTCCAAACTTTCCCATTTCCAATATAAGAAAATATTTTTCTGGGCAAGGAAATTGGTTAGATGTTTTATATATTTAGCATTCAAATTGCATTTTTAACCTCATCAGTCAAAGTAAACATAGAACAATCAGTTAAAGTTCTAAGATGATTTTGTTTCCTAACTTTTAATTCATTGATTAAATTCCCCTCTTGTAAGGGATATTGTGATCACAGTGTCAAATATTTTATAATGTATTTTTCTATTCTGTTCTGGAAATCATTTTTAATCACAAAATGGCACCAAAAGAAGCTGCCTTTTTGGAATCAAAATGTTATTACTGTTTAATGAACTCTAAGTTGCTTCATATGTTTGAAAAATCAAATGGTGTAGTAGAAAGAATATTTAACAAGAAAATCAGAAAACCACACTTGCCTTTGCCAGAATTCACACTCCGGGCAAGTATGACATGAACACCTACATTCTTCCCTTCTCTTACCTGTAAAATTATGTTTTATGGAATTATTTTGAGAATCAAATGAATCGTGTAAAACACTGTGTACATAGAAAAAGCATTATGCAAGTGTGAGTTTGGTACCAGCTATTCTTGGGCATACTATTATAACTGCAATAGATGAAAATTTCCTTTGTTCATCTTCTTTCCTTTCATTCTCACACAGAGGGAGCAGAAGGAGGTGCATGTTCTCATGGACCTGGGGAAGTTCTCAATTTCATGCATAACCTCTGCCCTCACCCAAAGACATAACTGCTCCAAAGTGGAAGTGATAGGGAAGGCATTCTCAGGAGACTTAATTAAAACAAAAGTCGTGTTTGAAAGCAGCTTTTGTGCATCTTTGAAGTCTTACTTTTTAAATACTTGCACATACTTCTGTAAGTACTTTTAATCATGCTTCTGGAGAGGTGATTATAAATTGTAATAGAACTATAACATTATTGCATAGTTGTCAATATTTTCTTGCTATCCTTAGATTCATTTTAGTTGAGTGAGTTCAAACTATAATTGACCATATTAGAAAATATGTGTTCCCCAAAATGTGAAGCTGCCTATTTTTACTGTTATAATTTTAAATTTTATAGTATAATGTTCCATCAGTCCAAAAATATTATAAGCCTAAATGCTGAGTCCAAGGAGAAGTGATGTGGTACATAATGCAGAGATAAGGTGAGTAATGAGAATCTGTGTGTGTGGGGGGCACTTAAGGAACAAAGCCATCAACTTTGTTTGCCTCTGATGGAAAGGTAGGAAGGGCTCTGTTTTGCTGTGAGTGTGTAAAAGAGGGATGTAAGTACACTGTGATTGTGTGAGCTGCAAGATGATAAATGAAGTCATGACATTCATAGCGGTGAGTATAGAAGAGATGACTGACCCATTTTGATTGATATTTTGTCCACTTAGGTGAAGGAAGTGAGTCTGGAAGTGACTGGATGAGGTTTACTATAACTGTATGAATGTGTGTGTGTATGTGTGCGCACTTGCACATGTGTGTGCAAGAGAGAGAGATCAGGTAAGAGAAGAGAATGATGTGTCCTTATGTGGTGATGGGTAGACGAGGTGATGTATAGTTGCATGAGAGAGTGAGAAATGAGAAAATGCTTGTGTCTCTAGGTAAGGAAAACTCCTTACCCTGTGTGTGTTTGAGATGGAAGAGAATGTGGTGGCTTACTGTGTCAGAGTGTGGCTAGCTCCAGATGCAGTAGGATAGTCTGAATGTGTGAGTGTGGTAGTGCTGTGGGCACATGGGTGAGAAATGAAGACATCGTCTACGTAGGGCCAAGCTAGAGGAGACAGGCATACCATGGATGCTGAGTATGCCTAGAATCTTGAGGTGATAGGGTATAAAACATACACCTCTACATGTGTCTGAGTTTTAGAGCAATCAGGTGAGAGAAGGGAATGTAGATACAAGTATCTGGGAATTATTAGGAAGAAGTGGTAATGATAAATATATGAGGGAGACACAAGCTGGGAAAAATAAAATGCATGTGGGTGTGAGCTGCTAAGGAAAAAGAACCTTGTGAATTTTGATGGTATAGATTGAAGGGTCCTTCATGTGTATATTGTGTGTGTAAGAGAGAGAAAAAAGTATGGTATCAGGTGAGAATATGTGATGATGTGTCTGTGTGGGAGTAGCGTGATGACAAGATGTGTGCATGTTGCAGAGACAAGGTGAAAAATGAGATTCTGCATGTGTGGGTGAGCACTGAAGGAGCAAAGTCACAAATATGTGTGCACCTGTGATGTTACGGAAGGAAGGTCCTAGTTATGTGTGAGAGTTTCTAACAGGAGAATGTAAGCATACATTCTCTGTGTGAGCTACAATCTGAAAATGAAGTCATGATATGAACTTCCTTCAGAAGAGATGGGCTTGACAATTTTGACTGAAAATGCCCTGAGTTGAGTCTGGAAGGGACTAGGTAAAGGCCATAATAAATACATGCACGTGTGTCTGCAAGAGAGAGAGAGCCAGAGATTTCAGGTAAGAGAAGGGAACAATGTCATATATGTGAGAACATGTGGAAAAGATGGGGTGATGTGTCATTGAGTGAGGTCATGAGATACGAGGAACTGCCTGTGTGTGGGAGCAGTTAAGGAAAAGCTCACGACCCTGTTCGTGCTTGAATTGGACTAGAAGGAGGGTCTGATTGTGTGAGAGTGTGGTTAGGTCCTGATGGAGTATAAGATAGTCTGTGTGAGTGCAAACATGTGTGCAACTAGGTGAGACATGAAGGCCTACTATTCATAGGGACCAGAAAGAGGGGACAGGTAGCACAGATGCTGAGTGTGCCTAGAGTCTTGAGCTGATAGGGTGTAGAACATAATAATGGTAGGCATAGTGTCTGAGAGAGAGAGGGAGATGAGGTGAGAGAAGGGAATGAATATATGTGTGTGTGAGAATGATTGGGCAAAGAAGTGATGTGGTAAATGTTGCAGAGATAAGCTGAAAGAAAGAGAAACTGCATGTGTGTGAGTCGTTTGCCATCAAAACCAGAGTTCGATGACAACTGCTCTTGAGATGGTTTTCCTGGTACCTCTGGGAGGAGTCTCAGTTGAGGCCATGAGCAATTTGTCTCTCTGGACAGAGGTGCCTATCACTACCTGTGTCTGAGGTGGGTTCCTTTATTGGAGGTCTCCAAAGTGACTGAGGTCTCCAAGGCAGGGTCCTTCACTTCTCTTCCTTATTGACCAAAGCAGCTTCTGTCAGACTAAATAAAAGGAAGGACACCCTTCAGGGGATGATGTGGAAGTGAAACATCAGATGTTAACAAAGCCAGCTGGCACTACTAGTCTCCACCTGGGCCCCAACTCCAACCTCACCTACCTCCCCCCAACGCAAATTGTCAAGAGACCAGAAAACCACTGGACAGGTCCACCCTCTTCTCCCTTCACAAGACCCCTGCCTGCCTCTTGATTTGGACTCCTTTGTCCACAAGCCCCTGCCCTCAGCAGGAAGCAGGATGGGGTCTTTCAGCCTTGAGTCCACTGCCCTCCACAGTGGGTTCATCCATGACTCAACTCTCCTCCTCACATAGTTTCTTCTTACGGGCTGAGGGGAAACTGAGACCACTTTGTAGTATCCTTTCCAGCCTAGTTTCCTCACCTGCTTTTCTATCAAAGATGTTCCCAATTAGCTAGAAGCTCCAATCCTGACAGTCTGTGTGTCCCATTGGAATCATTCCCTAAGGGCAGGGTCCAGGAAGAGGGCCATTTCAAAGACAAGGCCGAGAGAACTGTGATGGCTTTGCAAAGGGGTGGACGCTGCTGGACACCAGGCCCCTCTCTAAGACCAATGTCCACATTGAATGGACAAGAGGCAGTCCATGAAAGATCTCCCCTTTTGCCTTTGAGGGACCCTGTAATGGCCAGGAAGGGCAGCACAGAAGCAAGGTTCAGGATGGTTCTTAGCAGATGGGGGGTAAAGGAAGGAGTCTTGGAGCCCTCGGTGGCTTTTTATGCTTTTATTGATCTCTGCATCAGAGGTGGCATCAGGTACATGGCAGGCAGGGGTGCCGGGGGGCCGGGAGGCTGGCAGGCCGCCCAGCCCCCGGCGCATCTCACCCTCTCGGCTGCTTTGCTGCTCTTCTGCTCTCCCGCTGCTCTTGCTGCAGCTTGTTGGTCTGTCCTGTTGGTCCTGGCGTCCTCATGACGCTGCCCATTTAAGCCCGTGTCCAACTCACGTGCGCCCACTTGCGCATGCCCACCCTGGAATGCCATGGGGTTTATTTACAAACAGGGAAACAAAAATGCTTATGTATGCACAAGAGGCTTGCTGTTTCATGCAGACAGTATCAGTGAAGGATTCGCTGGTCACCAGGAGTGCTGGTACCACTGACCACTACTGGTCCTGCAGAGATGGTGTCAGGGACACCCAGTGTTAACAGCTCTTGTGAGTTGTTGGGTTACACCAACAATGAACAGCTCTTTGAAACACCAGGCCCAGGGGCTTTGGTGCTCCTTCCAGTCAGTGTCAGAGACAGGAATGAGGCCCAGTCTCTGCAGAGTTCTTCAGCCTCTCTCTCCTCAGACGGTGGCTGCTGAATGCTTTCCTACTTTTTTCAGAGGCTGGAACCATCCTCTCTTCTGGGCTCCCTTCCTCCTCTGCAGGGGCACTTCTTCAGGACTACTATTTCTCTGGACCTCTTCTTCCTCAGGGTTGCTGCTTCTACACGTGCTTCTGCTCCTCCAGTGCTCTGTCTCTGTGTCTGATGATTCATGTGCTGTGTTCCAAGGCTCCCTATGACCCTGGCTTATATCCACTTTCAGGGTGTCTGCCTCCACAGTCTGATTGGACCATTTTTTAATCCTGTACCTGATTGGTCTGTTCCATAACCCAGGAAGTACACTTTACATAAAAGTACTCTGCCACCACTGACTTGTGGTGAGAGGGCAGAGTCCTGGCAACAAAGCATAAATCAACTCACAGTTCACACTCACTATCCAGGCAGTACACTGCTACATAAAAGGTGTCTGAGGAGCAACTGCCACAATTAACTTGTAGTAGAGCAGCACACCACTGCTCCTGCTGGCTGCAGGCCAGTAACAGTAGAAGCCCCTTAGGCAGAATTCAGAAGTAGTCAGCACCCCAAAGCTCAAAGTCAGCCTGATCCACCCTGATGACACACAGGTGCCAGCATCAGTGCTCTCAAAGCTATTGCGAAGCACTGGGGCCTGAGTTCCATCACTGGCCAGGGAGGCAACCCACAGGGCACAGCCGACCTCTTTCCTGTTGTGTCTGCTGCCCCCTTCAGCATCGTGTTTCCATCCCTCTGCCTGTTCTGCTCCCCACTCTGTCTCTGGTGACTCCTCTCACCCCCTGCACCTTTGGTCTGTACCTCAGCCCTTGTAGGCACAAAGAGATAAATCTTTCCCAAAATACTAATGTAATGATAGTCCAAGAGTGAGTCCTAACAGCTTAACATTCCAATGGCTGCTGCCTTGGGCCCTGGGTGCTTGCAACAGTCATGCTGCCAATTGGACCCTCATTCCCTAGTGGGATGGGACCACCTGGCTCATCAAAAACCTCCTTGCTAGCCAAGCACTTCGCAAACTTCAGTGGGAAGGAAACTGAGGCTGAGCCAAAAAGTCGCTTTTCGAACCCCAAGGCTTGTTGGACCTGTGGCCTTTGGCAGGAAGAGAAGTCAGCTCCCATCAAGAACCTCAGAGTCTTTACCCAGGAGCGCTAGCACTCCATTGCCCAATGAGTCCCTGTGGCCAAATGCCCCAGGGAAAGCAAGGGGGTCTCTCTGCTTGTCACTGTCTTTTGCCTCCAGGGTGATCATGATCAGCCATGCCTAGAGATACTTCAATGAGACCGACCACAAGGTGCGTGCCTGGAGGTCGTGTTCAGGAATCGGAATCGGGGACAGCAAGAACATGTTCTCCAGGGGACGTTTGCAGCTGAATCCTACGTGCCTGCAGGTGACTGTGTGAGGGGCGAAGCCTGCGGTCCTGTGTTGGGCTGTGGGGGCTTCGCAAGGGCAACCCACAGGAGTCAGCATGAGAGGACTCATTCCCCTGCCCTTGGCTCCCAAAAGTCAAGCTGACCTTGTTTCAGCCTTGACCTCTCTGGCAGACCTGCCTCCTTGAGGACAATAGGCTGTGGGCCAGCCGTCCTGTCCACACCAGAGGAGGAGGACAGCCAAAGTCCTCAGGAGCCCAAGGCTCCCGCCTGGCTTGAGGCTGGGTGGGCAGTGGCTCTCCCAAGTGGACCCTCACGGCCCCGCCCACTGACCGGGGATGAGCCCCTCCCCCCCCCACTTTGGGGGGACACGCTTTCCCTTGGTCTTCCACGGGGGCCCAACTTGGCCACGAAGGCTCCGGGCTCCTGAAAACACAATCTTCCTCTGGAGCGTCCTTGCCCTTTCAGGGGCGAGTGGAGAGGCTGCGGTCAGGGCCCCAGTGCCCTCGACCCGAGGTCCCATCCTGCGAGACTTGGTGGCTGAGTTCTCCAGGGTGTGGGCACATGGGTTCCCCTTCCCCATCACCCTCTGGTGAGTCCAGCGACCAAGGTGATGAGAGCCATCCAGTATGGCACTCGGCACGGACCCGTTAGCCTGGAGACCCAGCTAGCACAGACAAGCCACCCCAGGCATCGTGGGATTGGGCCCAGGCCACCTGGGCCCTGACTGGGTTATTGGGTATGCGATGGCGCGAGATCTCGGTGGCCGTCTCATTTGGTGAGATCTGGGGCCTGGACCTGGGAGCCCGCTTCCTGGAGGGACCGCCAGTCAATAGGCGCCAGACACCATCTTGGGCCTTCCGGTGGTTCTGGGCCCCACCGTGTTGGTGAAGACCTTGCCTCTGGGTGCGAGACCTGTTGGCTGGTCTGGTGAGACTGGCTGCCCAGACACTGGGGTTCTGAGGTCCTGGACAGCAGGACCCGCCTTCCAGTTGAGCACCTGGACAGCATGGTGGGTGAAAAGATCATACAAGTACTTGGCCTATATTTCTCAAGACTTTGGGCTAGACCATGTGAGACTTCACACCTACTGCAACTGATGAGCGTGCCAGGGACGACAGGCTACTGCATGCCCGCTGTTCGGTTGAGTGGGGCAGCCAGGACAGCTGCCTGCGGCTCCAGAAGCAGCCAAACTCCACCACACATTTCCTCCCTCAGCTGCCTCCATCTCGACGAGAAGGGTGGCCTATCCTGGGGAGGGAGGCGGGCTGCAACCCAAGATCTCCGAGATTGCCGGGGCGCAATGCCGTGGGCATGATCACCGCCATTCTCGGGGCCTGACGGGATGCTGGACAGGCATATCTTGGCCAGCCACTCAGCCAAGTTGGCCGCCAGGCCTGCTCGGACTTAAGTGCAAGGTCCAGTGAGGCTCCGCACCCCCCACCCTCTAATGGCCCCCGCAGAGGCTGTCAGGTGGAGTCTCGTGACAAGTCGCCCCCAATTTCCTCGTGGGTGGATGGGGGTTGTCCTGAGTGGTCGGGACAGGTTTTAGGCTTTCAGCGACCCTCTGAACCACTCTCCCCTGGCTTCCTGCAGTCAAAGCCAGTCTGACTTATAGCACCAATCTGGCCATGTGCAGTGGACCTGAGGTCACGCAGCAGCCTTGCTAGGTACCCGTGACCAGCACACCCAGCGTGCCAGGGATGCAGCGTCCATGACGGTGTTCTTGTGTGGGGAGGCCCAGAGGGCTGCAGGCCCCTGGCCACACGCACATGCCCATGAGGTTCTGCCCAGTTTGGGATGGGGTGAGGGGCTTCCCTCCAGGCGCGGCCCCACCCCTCACACTCAGCCCTGCCCCTGAGCTCAGGCCCCAGGGCCCAGCAGCTCCTCCTTGGCTGCGCCACCAGTCTGGTGCCAGCAGGTGGTGCTGCACCCCCACCCTAAGCCCAGCCGCATCTCCTGCCTGTGCCCACGCCCTGCGAGCCCAGACCCACTTTCTGTGGATTCGCAGTGCACTTGGGAAGGAAGTGATCCAGTCCGGCAGGCTAGGAACCAGAGGCATGGCAGCTGACAAGGCCGAGGAAGGGCACGCTACAGGGACACAGCAGGGAGCAGGAAGAGTGGAGGGGCGATGCTGCCAAAGCCAATGACCCGAGGCCCCATGGGTACCCGACTCCCCGGGAAGCCCACGGATACAGATGGGAACTAGCAAAAAGGGGCAGCCAGAGCCGACAGGAAGGGGAACAGGCCCATGGAGGCCAAGGGTGGAGAGCACCGAGGAGTTCTGGGAAGCCCCTCCACGTACTGTAGTGCAGAGAGGTGGGAGGGAATGTCGTGGGAGCAGGATGCTACCAGTGTTCAAAGCCTCCAAGAGAAACAGCTGCAGGTACTGAGATGGCACTGTTATGGGGAGGGGGGGGAGGGGGGTGGGTTTCATGGGCTGGATCCCATTCCAAGACACCAAGATCTACACATCCTGTCCTGTCATTGTCTCCTAATTGAGGATTGCTGGCTCCTGAGGGGAGAGTTCAGCAGCCAGCCTGGCTATCCAACTACACATGGGGGTCTTAGTGCTCTCTTGGTATATCACCAGCTCAGCATGCAGCCATGATAAGCATAGCAGTGAGTTGTAAGAGATGGGTGTGATCTTTTCATTGACCATCTGTCCACTTAGGTGTCATGGGGAAACTTGATAGTGGAAGAGGGATCCTCTGGGGAAACTTCCCAGAGTTAACCCAAAGACCCTCCTCTCCAAACCCAACAAATTCAAAAACGACATCACACAGTGTGTCTTGGGTATAGGAGAGGAACCAGGATGATGTAGAAATAGTAAGAGTTTTTAAATTACAAATTCCACATCACTCCATCAAAAAAAAATGTGAAAACAATAAAGGTACTAAACCCACAATGGGTGCACAAAACTCAGTTGTGTATTTACACACCAGTAACAGAGTCCTTAGGAAAGCAGTTCCATATACAATTGCATCAGAAAACTGGGATTTACAAAAGGCAAAAAACTTGCCCATGGAAGTAAGAGTAGGTTAGCATGAGAAGGGCCCTCTTAAACTCCGAGAAGCCATTTCACTGAGTACGTGACTTGGGGAGGGGAGACTAGGCCATCTTGAGGCACCAGAATGTTGGGGAGGGGGAGTCAGGGAAGAAGGGACTAAGTAATCAAGAAACGGGAGGTCACATCTTAGGGACCAGATGTCTTGGCTGAAAAGCTTATCTTGTCAGATCACCAGGATGTGGCACAAAGCAGAAAAATGTATAGCTATGGAAAATTACTGTGATTTGGATGTTTTGGAAAACTCTATATAAACCCTGGTCTTTGAGTACTCGGGGTCGTTGTTGAAACCCGCTGCCTTGGGCGGATACGTTGACCCCAGTGAGCTGGAAATGAAACCTTGTTGTGTGACTTGCGTTATCGTGAGTGTTCTCTGTCCATTCGAGGGGAGGTCAGTACTGGAATCTAACATGGAAAACTACAAAATCCTGTTAAAGAGTTAAAGAGGAGGAAAGGGAAAATAACACACTGTTGACAGAAAACAAAAACACAGATAAGTGGAAAGTATGTGAATCATCCATATCACCAAGAGCAAAATAGGACCAGGGTGGTCCTGACCCAGAATCTGAGGAACTGTTGACAGGAACTACTCACAGGCCTGGAATTGTGGGAGGTGCAGAGGGCCAAGAAGGCAGAAACACCCTGACTCTTTTTGACCCTTTTCTATGAGTCTCTACTGAAAGGTTCTTTAGACATGTGGCAGGCTTTTGGGCCTTGCTTTGGGCCAATCCTATTTGGCTGGACTTTTACCCTCAAGGAAATGGGTAACTTTGGATGGTTAACTTAGTAACTATGTTCTTTGTCCTTTCTGTATTGTTCCCTAATTGTATTAAAGTTCCTTTCCATTAAAAGCCTTATATGTTTGTCTTGATGCGACATATGGCAGAACCCATTCAGAGAGGGCAGGTTTGTGGGTTCTGGGGTGCCCCTCTCCCTGCCCTGGAACAAAAGTAGTGTACACAGATCGAGCCACTGATTAATTTTGGTAAATTTTTATTGAATACAGTCAAACTTATTTGTTTATACAGGTCCCAGGTCATATTCGCACTATAGAGGCAGATTGAGTAGTTACCACAAGCTTCAAGTACTTACTAGCTGGACTTCTATAGAAAACATCTGCAAAACTTTGTTTGGAAGGTTGTTAAAAGCAGCAATCATCCACTAGTCAAATAAATCAGAGAAACAACGTTCAAGTTTAATGACAGAACTTCTCTGAGCGGGTGACTCCTATTATGCTAATTTGCAAGCTATTTCCCTGATTTCCTAAAATGTTTTGGGTATTAGGAACATTTTTTTCTTTTTAATGTATTGTATCTCAGACCCAGTAATCTAAGCCTTATCAGTTCGACAAATGTTATTTTAACAAGCTACAAGAAAAAAAAAAATCACAGAATCAGGGTTTTTCCTGTCAAGTATTACCCTTACTGATAATATTTAACTCTCTGCAAATTCATTTAACATTCTCCTCTGATATAAATAAAACTTAGCAAACTGCCCTAGTCCACAATAAAAGAAAAAACCACAGATATTTAAGCTTCCTTGAGGTAAAAGTTATAGTATACCTTGTACTGTAGTATCTTGTTCTGTAAACAATTTAGGTAGTAATTATCTCAATCATGTGGATCATTAACCTCAAAATAGTTGCAAATGAGGAGAATCTATGATTTTTGAATTCAAAATTACTTAATCTAACTAAAATGGAGCCAGGAATACCAAATTTACCTGAATTAATGTGATTAATTACATAATTATAAACCTCATTAAATGTATAAACTGCTTTTTATATTTGCATATAATTCTTAGGTTAAGGCTTTTCCCACTTCAATACTTTCTCTTTAAAAGCATAGTTTTCTTCATTTATGCATCTTTTATAAACTTGTTGTTCATATAAAACATGCTAAATCAAAATATATTAGTTTTCAAGAGCTTTGAAGTATGCACAATTTATTTAGTTATTCCATTCATCTAATCAAAACATAGATACAAAAATAATTGTAGAGAAGTTGGTACATGTAAATTTCAAAGAGGCTAAGAAATATAAAGATCCAGTCTCAGATTTACAAATTATGCAACTCATTTATTCTCACCCCCACCAAATGAATCCTAGCTACTAGGTCACCTTGGGTTGGTGTCTTAAGAAGCCCCAGCAGGAACTTCTATGACTCTCAGACAAGCAAACCAAATTTGCTTAGAGAGGTGGATATAAATAAGGAAAGGTTTAGTAAGGAGAAGAAAAGAATCATAGTGGGACTTCCAAGGCATGTGGGTCAGCCCAGAGGGGAAAGGAAGCTACCATGGAATCCTGCCTCAGGGAAAATGTACCTTCTTTCCCTAGTTATTCTAAAGCTCCAACAGTCTCTTTGTGATTGGTTAGTTCTCAATGGTCTCACTCAATCTTAATGCCTCTGTGCCCAGCATTACATTTTGCATCTTAGTCCCTGTCCAGGAATGTCCTGTTGGCCCTAGTCCATAACGGTGTTTGATAGTCCTCTTTGGACTGTGTTGCCTTTATCTCTGTAGCTTCCTCATTCTTCAGAGGCTTTTTCCTAGTCTATGCTGACCCATCATCATGGTACAGTATGACCCACTGTGGTTTTGGAGTCAGGCTCCATTTTGAATCTCATCTCTGCTCTGTATTACCCAATTTAATCTTTAAAGTGAGCAAAACTTTCTTACAAAAGATAAAGTCTGAGTACCTAAACTTACTCAAGGAACTGTATCCAACTGTTGGTGGCATATCTTGGTTTTATGTATACAAAGTTTTTCCTCAACTGATGGTTTCTAAAATGGTTTTTTTTGGTCAACATTTTGTTTCCTTGCATAGGACAATCAAGACCACTATGAATAGTATCTATAACTGTAAAAAGTTGTTTTGAACAATTTACCTCTTATGCATGATAATTAAGAGGACAGAGATAGTTAAACAAGATACATAAATTTTTCTAAGAAAAATGGTAATTGAATTTGAACATAAGAACAGTAATAACTTAGAAAACTTTGGTAATTAAGATGAATATGAGTATAAAATTCAACCTGAACTTTCAACCTGATTGCTACCCCTAATATGTTACATATCAGTCCTAATACCAATTGCTCAAGGAGAGAAGCAGATTTTTTTATAATAAGAAGCAGATTTTTTATATAATAATAATATAAATTCTAAGAAAACCAGAATTTTCTAAAATTTCAAAAAGGGGAAACTAAAAAGTATTGCATTTTTTTTAATAACTACCATTTTATTAGTCAACATTTGAACACACTCTTGCCATAAAAGCAGAAAGAGGAGGTATACATAAAAAAATTTAATCTTTAAGAAATTTATTGTCTAAAATGGTAGAGAGTTAAGAGCTCTTGTGTATGAAAATATTTGTCCTGGAAACTTTGATTCTATCCTTGGATTAGTTATCTCTATTTCTAGAAATACACCTAAATACCTACTAACCTAGTTATATGTACAACCACACATATTATGTATGTATTTAGGCACATGTAAAAACACACAAGTTGATAGGGGGCTGACAGCTCAGTTATGAGCTATTCATACCAAATTTTCTTTGAAAATTTGAGATATAAAATTCATTATGAATTTACCTTGAACTATAGATAGCACAAACATTGATAACATAAAATTGGTCTGCTTTTCAATTATTATCTTCATAATCAGACACGAGACACTAACAAAATGGAGTCATATTTTCTTTAATATTACATACTGCTTAACATGGTAAATGTAATCATCTAAAAAATATTGTTTCATAGAATTAAATAGGAGACTAAAACAAAATAAAAAAAAATAGGAGACTAAAACTACAATTTGGGTATAGTCTTCTGTATATTATATATATGTTTATACAGGTATATAGTATATATACAAAAACATACCACTAGCACTTTTAAAATAGGTAGATTTTAAAAAGTTAAACAAATTATTGCATAAAAATTCAGTTCAGGGCCTCCCTGTTGGTGTAGTGGGTTAAGCAACGCACTATGAAGGAAACTGCAGCCACTGCAGCACAAGTTTGATCCCTGCTGCCGGCCAGGGAAGGGATCCACATGGCCTAGCAGACCTCTGCTGCCTCACCCGCCCCTGCTGCCCTCTGCAGTGTGTTCAGTCAGTCTGCCTGTTCTGCTCCCCACTCTGTCTGGTGGATCCTCTCACCTCCAGTGATTCTGGCCTGTACCCCAGTGCTTGTATGCATAAATAAATAAATCTTTTTTTAAAAAATTCAGTTCATAATTATTGAAAGGGAAAAACTATTTCATCTATTTTTATAATTCAATAAATCACCTCAATAATGTTTTATGTCACATTTATAGTTACATCATAAAATAAAGCTGCACATACAGTATTTTTTGTATTAAAAATATTGATTATAAAATATTTATGGAGTGTCTACTATGCTACAGCTTTATGATAGATGCTATAAATATACTGTGGACAAAGAGACAGATACTTTATCCTTCTTTCTTCCTATCTTTCTCCACTAGGAGAAAGAAAATATCCAAAAATAAGCAGGCGTGTATATAAACACTATATATAAATACATACAAACTTTTTTTTGAGATTTTATTATTTATTTACGCATATAAGAACTGGGGTACATGTCAGAGGTGTGGGAGGTGGTGAGAGGAGTCACCAGAGACGGAGTGGGGAACAGAACAGGCAGATTGACGGAAACACACTGCTGAGGGCAGCAGCGGGTGAGGTAGGAGAGGTCTGCTGTGCTGTGTGGGTCCCCTCCCTGGCTGTGCTGGGTCAAACTCGTGCTGCAGTGGCTGTGGATGGTTCACAGTGCAGTTTCGCCACCAGGGAGGCCCCCATATGTACTTCTTAATTTGCAAATTATAATTGTGTATTTCTTCTTTAGGAATATTTTTTCTAAAACACTACATTCCACTATTAACTGAGCGATTTAAATATAAATTTCACTTATTACTATCTTAATTGTAGGAATGATTCTATTTCAGTGCATATTTCTTTCTATTTCCCACTCTATTTCAAGTATTAACATATTATTAGATCACTAAAGTACCTAGCTCTTTGCTTCCACTGAAACTATTGTGAGCTAAATTTTATCTTAATTCCTATTTTGTTACTCCAAAGTTGTAAAAGCCATTTCTTTTGCAATCAAAACACAAACCTGACTTCAGAAACACATAAAAGAAAATTGCTTTGCATCCTGAAAATGTCAAACTTCTGTCTATGACACTCAGCCATGGCTTTCTGAAACAGCAAATTTGAAAAAGAGTCATCGACCTGATGGCCCTTTACACATGCCGATGGATGCAATGTGTCTACTACTTTACTATCAGAATGTCCCCCAAGAGAATGAGACAATCAATGCAGAAAAATAAATCAAACTGGGTAGAAGCTTTGCTTGTCTTAAATGTATTAAAGGACAAAATACCAGTATTCCATTTCTATAGGGAAGAATTTTTTAATAAACTCTGATTAACTCTTTTCTTTCTCGCTTAAATGAATGGCATAAATATATTTGTTTAAAGAAGTTAAGCAATGCCTGGAGTTAAACTCTGTACATAGTTAACAAGCATAACCATAAATTACTGATATAATGTACTGTCTGTCTTACATAAACAATAAAATTTTAAGAAAAACGTTATCATTAGTCACCCATGTGTACTGTCGTTCGATCAGCTGCTCTTATGGTAACTTCAAATGTTACTAGTAAACTATAATTCCATTTTCCTATAAGATAAAGTTATTAATCAATACCACAATAATAGCAAGGACTATTTAACTGCAGCCCATAGAGGAATTAATTTTCTTGCACATTATATTAATGCTTGAAATGAATTTTTGCAAGTTCTGAAAAATAAATCTTGTTAACATAAATGTAAGTTTTGAAAGTTGCATCTCATCATATATGCTCCAGGTTATATAACCTTATTTTGGAAACAAAAAACTCAGTTCCACCAGAATTTTTTTATGCCATTTTTTTAAAAGATTTATTTATTTATGCATACAAGAGCTTGGATACAGGCCAGAGTCGTGGGAGGTGAGAGTATTCACCAGACAGAGTGGGGAGCAGAACAGGCAGACTGACTGAAACACACTGCAGAGGGGAGCAGTGGGGGAGGCAGGAGAGGTCTGCTAGGCCATGTGGGTCCCCTCTCTGGCCAGCGACAGGGATCGAACTTATGTTGTAGTGGCTGCGGTTTGCTTCATAGTGCGTTGCTTAACCCATTGCGCCACCAGGAGGCCCTTTTTTATGCCATTTGACCAGAAACTCACAAGGAAGTACAGTATAAATTTTTCTTCCATAGATATGGAACACCAAAATTTTCAAATATGGTGTTTTGCAATATGGTAAATTGACTCAAGACAACTACATAATTTGAAGTTTCTGTTGAGTCTACAGCGATTTTAGATTTTAGAACACCATATCATTTCATTCATTATATCACCTCATTCATTATTTTGTACCTGTTTTCTCAATAGAGAAAAATACTATGCTAATGAAATGCAAAATCTTATGACATTTTAGGCATTGAACTTCTCGGTTCTTTTTTTTTTAAGATTTATTTATTTATGCATACAAGAGCTGAGGTGCAGGCCAGAGTCACTGGAGGTGAGAGGATTCCCCAGATAGAGTGTGGAGCAGAACAGGCAGACCAACCGAAATACTGCTGAAGGGAGCAGCGGGCACAGCAGGAGAGGTCTGCTGCGCCATGTGGGTTCCCTCGCTGGCCAGCGGCAGGGATTGAACTTGTGCTGTAGTGGCTGTGGCTTGCTTCATAGTGCGTTGATTAACCCACTGCAGGGAGGCCCTCACTTCTACTAGGTTTTAATCATTGTCAAAGTTGAAGAATAATGTCCTAACTTTACATACTTCTCATAGTTCCACAGTTCTACATTGAGTATGTCTATTAGGAAGTTCAGAAATAGATGGGAATAGCTAGTTTTTTTAAACACTTAAACATATTTCCTTGAGACTCCATGGAATAGCTGAGGTTAGCAGATGCACTTAATTTACAAAGAACAGGAATAATTATTTCTTTCTTACAATCAAGCTTTTGAACTACTAAGTGGAAATAAATACATAAATACATGAAAATGATACATTAAAATAACCTCAAATAGCAAATATCATAAGAAAAGAGAAAACTATTTAAAAATCTAGATTGCAATTGAAATTTTGAAAATGAGTTTATATGTACATAAAGATTTTTATATAAAATTAACATTAATAATTACATAAAAGTCCACTTTTATAACTTTGGGGATTAAGAAACATCTAAGTTTAAGGAAAAAAATAATAGGATAATTTTTATTCATTATTTTAAAGATTGATTTATTTATGCATACAGGAACTGGGGTACAGGCCAGAGGTGTGGGAGCTGAGAGAATTCACCACAGACAGAAGAAGGAGCAGAACAGGCAGATTGACTGAAGTACACTGCTGTGGGAAGGAGCAGATGTGGCAGGAGAAGTCTGCAGCACCATGTGGGTCACGTCCCTGGTTGAGGATCTAACCCAGTGCTAATACAGTGGCTGCAGATGCTTCATAGTGCAGTGCTTAACCCCTTGTGCCACCAGGGATGCCCCTTACAATTTTTAAAAAGCAGCATAATCATCATTTACACAGAAAATGTAAGCTTACCAGCACTATATAAAACATATCAACAGAAACTTTTCAGTCAAATAACAATTTTTTTAAAGACTCAAAATATATACTTTGGGGCCTCCCTGGTGGTGCAATGGGTTAAGCAACACACTATGAAGCAGACCTCAGTCACTGCAGCCTGAGTTCGATCCCTGCCACTGCCAGCAGAGGGAGGTGACACACATGGGCAGTGGGCCTCTCCTGGTGGCCCTTTCCTGCTGCGCTTGGTGTTTCAGTTGATCTGCCTGCTCTGTTCCAGCTATGTCTGTGGTGAATCCTCTCACCCACACCTCTGGCCTGTACTTCAGTGCTTGTATGCATAAATAAATAGATCTTCAAAATATATACTACAACCAAGCCCATTCTGACCCCTTGATAGCATTTGGAACATTTTTGTGTAATTTTAAAGTTCCATTAAACACATCTTGAAAATTCTTGTCATAGCTTGTTCCTACACATACTTTAGTAGTAGTTCTTTTTTTTTATTTTTATTTTTTTAAATACACTGCTGAGGGGAGCAGTGGGCAAGGCAGGAGAGGTCTGCCTGCGCCATGTGGGTCATCACCTCCCCAGCCGGAAGCAGGGATCAAACACGTGCTGCAGTGGCTGTGGTTTGCTTCATAGTGCGTTGCTTAACCCACTGAACCACCAGGGAGGGCCCAGTTCTTTTTTTTTTAAATTCAATTCCTCAAATGATTTAATCAACAATGACCAGAATAAAAGCATAATTATTACAGTGACTAGTGACTACATATGAACACTGAATGTCACTTCAAAGACCAGAAATAGCAAGATTTTTCCTAAGGGTTCCCTACTTTCCTTTTTCTTTCTTTCTTTTTTTTTTTTTTTTAAAGATTTATTTATTGATGCACACAAGAGCTGGGGTACAGGCCAGAGTAGCGGGAGGTGAGAGGATTCACCAGAGACAGAGTGGGGAGCAGAACAGGCAGATGGACTGAAATACACTGCTGAGGGGAGCAGTGGGAGAGGCAGGAGAGGTCTGCTGCGCCATGTGGGTCCCCTCCCTGGCCTGGGGATCAAACTCGCGCTGCAGTGACCTCGTGCTGCAGTGACCTCGCGCTGCAGTGCCAGGGATGCTTCACAGTGCGGCGCTCAACCCGCTGCACCGCCAGGGAGGCCCTTCCTACTTTTCTAAATAGTGCTAAAACCTCAATAAGTTCTACTGTGAATAAACTATTTTACACTGTACTTTGTGTCTAATTGATGATACAGTGGGGGCTGCTCACCCTGGTTTCTGTAAACACATTATACAATAAAGCAGAAATTGGAGATTTGTAAATTAATACTCAAAGTAACTAATGTCTATGAAATAAGATCAAGCTGAAATGACAGTTTGTGTAATTTTTTTTTAACCACTGCGGACCTCCACCAGAGTTTCCTCTGGCTTCGCCCTGCCCAGGCACAGTTCACCATCTTTCGGGTCCTAACGCGTGCACTCGAGCTTCACCTCCCCGCGGTGGAGACCGGTGGGGCGCACTGGGGAGGCCTCGGGATCCCAGCTGGCTGAGGGCTGCCGGGGAGGACCGGAGCGGCCCCCGCCTGGCCTTCACCCTCATTGCGCCACCCCCGACTCGCGCACGCAGTTTGTGTACTTTTACCACATATAAATTATGATTATATAAAACACTTAATTTCATGTTTTTGTGTATATACTTTATCATTAAAGATCCAATAAGAAAGTAATTACTTAAACTCTTACTTTTTAATAATTAAATAACCAGTCCTAAATTTGAAGAAATTATAAATTGAACTAATCTCTAGAGTATAGGATTTCAAAACTTGGGAGGAAAAGGTGACAGGTTAAAGCTAACTAAAAAAATTGTAACACTATTTTTCTTGATTTCTACTTCATATTACCCCCCCTAGAATTATGTGTAGTAACAAGAACAAACCCCAGGTGTCCTAATTGCTCTGGACTGATGTAATATTATCTAAAATAAGTGAATAAGCAGAGATTATATTTCTTTACAGCATCCAACTCTACACAATGCTTTGAAATTATTCAGTGATAGAATCACTAAGAAAACTAGTGTTTTATAAAATCTTATTCTTGATTGACCTCTGTGAGATATTAGCATACTATTTAATCAATAAGACATTGTTTAACTGCATTTCAATTTTTTAACAGTGTGCAACCAGAAACAGGTTTATGGTGTGATCTAATTGAGCAAGCTCTCCATCTATGATAATAATTGGGTAATAAAGCAGTTTAAGATTCATTAGGGTAGAGGCCTCCTTGGTGGTGCAATGAGTTAAACAACACACTATGAAGCATACCGCAGCCACTGCAGGACAATTTCAATTTCTGCCACCCATCAGGGAGGTGACCCACATGGTGTGGCAGACTATGCCTGCCTTGCCCGCTGCTCCCCTCAGCAGTGTATTTCAGTCAATCTACCTATTCTGTTGCCTACTCCCAAATCTGTTGAATCATCTTGCCATTCACACCTCTGGCCTGTACCCCAGCTCTTGTATGCATAAATAAACTTTAAAGACAGACAGACAGACAGACAGACAGACAGACAGACAGACAGACAGATAGACAGATAGATAGATACATAGATAGATACATAGATAGATAAAAAGAAAAAAACAAAAGAGGTTTATTAGGGTAAAATACCTCATATTTCATAAAAAGAATTTTGGCCTCTGAAAACAATACTATGATACACTGAATACTGACCCACTGTAAATGTGACCACAGCAAATTGATGAAAATATGAAATGATGTGATGTTTTGATGTATAAGTGAGTATATGCATATGTGTAAATGATTACCAAATACCAGAGGTAGTCCCTTATTCTAAAAAAAATACTTACCTAGGAGTGAAATAAAAATAGAAAAAATTAATGTAATATATACAACAACCAAGGATAAGAAAAAAAACCAGTATGGTTTAAATAATGTTTATAATCATGTGGCTACTTTGATAATATCATAAAATATTAGTAGATACAAAAGTTTACAACACTCAATTCACATAGTTTCTTAGTGTTTACTGATGAAGGGAAGGAAAAAGGATGGGAGAAGAGGCAGGCACTATTAGGAAGGAATAGAGAATGATTGTTGTGATTTACAGTGTGACAGGAGATTTTTAGTCTGTCTCTAGTGGGATCGCTTTTTAGAAAGTAAAGTTAAAGCCTGGACAGAAGGAAATATCAATACCCCGCCCCAGCACAAATGAGTACACTGAAAGGCAAAAAGAAGAAAACAGTGAGCCCTAAGACACAACAACATAAAATTCCAGTTAGCAGGCACTTGTTTTTAAGATTTATTTATTTATGTGTACAAGAGCTGGGTACAGGCCAGAGGGGCGGGAGGTGGGAGGATTCACCGGAGACAGAGTGGGAGCAAAACAGGCAGATGGACTGAAATGCACTGCTGAGGGGAGCAGTGGGAGAGGCAGGAGAGGTCTGCTGCGCCATGTGGGTCCCCTCCCTGGCCAGTGGCAGGGATCGAACTCGTGCTGCAGTGGCTGCGGTCTGCTTCATAGTGTGTTGCTTAACCCACTGCGCCACCAGGGAGGCCCCAAGTATCAGGCATTTGTACGCTGGTAGAAGACATTTTTGATTTTTACTTATTACTTAGAATAATTTATGGTTTGAGTTCTAAGACACTGCACCTCTGTATTTCCTGCAGACATACTGTTTCTCTAGTTCCTTTCAATTTTCTGCCTATAAATAGTGGAAAATTCATCCTAGGACTTTGTTTAAATCTTTTATCTTTTCTTCTTGTGGTGATTTCTGAGATATTTTCATATTCTATCTAAATAGATTCCATTTAAAAGTAAAGGGTACTGGACAACAAACAGACATGTTTTGATGAATGCATCTGAAATATTAATGGGAAGAGATTTGAAGAGAAATCTGTCAGAACTTACTTTATTATGGACTCTTCTGAGAATATTACAACATATTCATGCACCACCAACTAGCCAGATAATTACCAAGGAAATAGTATTAAATGAAAAAAATGTATTTCCTGTGTGTGATGACTCACACCATCTTGGATTTCCAGTAGTGGATGAATTCACACAGCAATATAAAACTCAGTTCTCAGAAATACAGCAACAATATTAATGAAACAATGCAGACTTATAGGAATACACACAATCCTGCTTTTTTGGCATCTGTGTCATCTAAAGTAGACACCAATGGATTTCACATTCTTGGCTGCCCTAACACTTAAGATGGAACCACGAATGAGCTGTCTAATGCCAAATTCTGATATTAAAGAAGTGGACAATAAAAAAGCTGAGTGGTAGCAAACTTAGGGACAACACTTCCTTAATGAGCCTGCAACAGATTTAAGTTCCTTACCATACAATTTTCAAATCATGATGCCCCACATGGATCAAAGGAAAATGTTTGATATGAATTATAAATTCTCAATTCTTTTTTTTTTAAATTAAAGATTTATTTATTTATGCATACAAGCACTGGGGTACAGGCCAGAGGTGTAGGGGGTGGATGAGAGGATTCACCACAGAGAGCGGGGAGCAGAACAGGCAGATCAACAGAAGTACACTGCTGAGGGGAGCAGCGGGCGAGGCAGGAGGGGTCTGCCACGCCATGTGGGTCCCCTCCCTGGCTGGCAGCAGGGATCAAACTCGTGCTGCAGTGGATGCGGTTTGCTTCACAGTGCGTTGCTTAACCACTGCGCCACCAGAGAGGCCCAAATTCTCAATTCTTAACCACAACTTTAACACAGGACCTTGGCAAAAAAACGGACAACAATGAATTTACAGATTTCTTTTTTTTTCCCTAAAGATTTATTTATTTATGCATACAAAACTGGGGTACAGGCCAGAGGTGTGGGAGGTGAGAGGATTCAGCAGAGACAGAGTGGGGAGCAGAACAGACAGACTGACTGAAATACCCTGCTCAAGGGAGCAGAAGGTGAGGCAGGAAAGGTCTGCTGTGCCATGTGGGGTCCCCTCCCCTAGGCGACAGGGATGGAACTCATCCTGTAGTGGCTGCAGTCTGCTTTATATTGTGATGCTTCCACTGAAACTATTGTGAGCTAAATTTTATCTTAATTCCTATTTTGTTACTCCAAAGTTGTAAAAGCCATTTCTAATTTAAAGGGGTAAATGCATTCCTACATTCACTGCAGCAATCATCAAATTAGACAAGGTCTGAAAACAACCTAAGTGTTCAAAAAGATGAGTGAATTCAGCAATCAAAAATGAAAAACTAGACACATTCATAGGAACGTGGATGGAACTGGAAGGGATTATGCTCAGCGAAGTAAGTCAGAAGGCAAAAGAAA